>BPLQ01006783.1:1195435-1329868 GCA_021605075.1 Caerostris darwini
ACCCCCCCCCCCCCTGGTCCCTTTTAAGAAAAATAATAACCCTCTCCCACCCTACCTCGGAAATCTGCCTTCCTGAAGTGAGAACGAACAGAAAGATATAATAAAAAGATATGCGTTCCATTATGCATCTATATGTCTTAAAACTTATAAAGATGTAGTCAATAATATACCTTGAGGCTTGAAAATAAATCAATAATCAACTTTAATAAAATCAACCGTAATTAATTAATTGAATTTACTTTTCATCCATATTGACTTTAATTAAGAAATCAGTACACAGAATATTAATAGGATCTAGTAGCATCTGGGTTGCCAATTTGGGATAAAACATATGTGATTTTCACTTTATAGTTTAAAATATGCAATGCTTGGAGATTTTGGGCCACAATTTTTACTGTCGGACATTACAAATCTATGTTGCTGGAGAGAAGGGTAGAAAATGTCTACTGACATACAATGATATAAAAAGGTCGTTTTATTCAGTTGAAAATAAATGTAAATTTAAATGTTCTAAATATTAGGCATTTATACTCTATTCATAAACTTTCCCACCAAAATGATTCAAAAATAAAATATTCATTTGTATAAACTTTTTGAAATGTTTTATTCCATGTCATATAAAATGAACAGAATCGTAAGGAAAGTGAAATGCTTGGTATTTTTTCATTTTGAGTAAGCACACAGTTGAATAAAGAATATTATTCGAGAAGAAGAATGTTCAGAATCGCCCCATAACTCGTGTCACGCTTTTTAAATAAATGTCAGCATGGAAAAGGAGCCAAGCGGAGATGCAGCGGCAAATCTAGTACGAAAAGGAGGCAAGACGTTGGCCCCAACTTTCTGATCCTTTTGAAAAGCAGGACGCACTCTATTTTATGACTACTTTATGCTAGCGAGCCCATTGCTGTAAGAAGCATCCAAGTAAAAAAAATACGATCCCTCATGCCTTAGACGCCGTCAAGGTCGACACGCCTGTAGCAAGTAACGTTAACTTCACTACCACAAGATATTAATACGAAAAAATATTTTGAATTATTGTTTTTTTATTAACCTTTTTCACTTTTCGTTATTAATATTTATTTATTTTTTCAAACTGTTGCAGGCATTACAGTTACCTTTATTCCATTTGCGATTAATCACACATATTGCGAGGAGACTTCAACCATTACGGATTCTTAAAAAAAACATTTTATTTATTTTTTTTACAGAAATTTAAAAAAAAAAGAAACTTTATTTTCTTTTATGTGCGCAATTAAAAAACTTTTTTCTCCATTTTGGAAAACTGAAACAAAAGAATGTATGTATTTTTTTTTTTCGTAACTAACCTTCAATCCAATTCAATATGAACAGAGTGTCGCTATTATACTTTCCCCTTTGCCTGCAAAAAGTGCCAATGTATCCTTAAAGGAGAATAAATTTTATTTGAAAAAATGTAGCATTGGAGTACGGAAAATTGAATTGTCCCAATTTGAGGGAGGACACCTTTGCTGCCCTGCAGAGCAAGTGACTGTCATTTGACACTCAACTGCCGCTTGTGACGATATTCTTCAGTCAGACATTCACATTGTCATTAAAAATGAGATGAACTGCCTTCAAGCAGATCACTGTTTCGTCCCCGTTAGTAGATGGCCGAAATGCCGCCCTTTTCCACCAAAGGGGCGCAGAGATCTCTTCACAGTTCGGCAACTCTTCAACATTCATGGACAATCCTCCTTTTACAGAATCAGCAATGACCCTTCTTTCCACATTCTGTTTTACTTTATATGCAATATTACTTCATGGTATGTTATAATTTCCACAAACAGATACAAAGACGGAAAAAGACTTACTGCACTTGCTTGCACGGAGACCTAGTTCAATGCTCTTTGTTGAGTGTTTTCCAGTAGACGCAATACAGGATTATTCAATATGAAGAAGCAGATATCTGCTCCTTCATTTTGAACAATCCTGCATAATAACCTACTAAGGAAGAGCTCTGCGTATGCCGTGTTATACACCGTTGGGATGAGCGACGCAACTTGGTTATGTAAGGTTTAATTATTATTAGACAGCCGCGAGAGGTCGCCACTGTGACCAGTAACTGGTACCATAACTGTGTGAACTGGTAAGTACATGCGGGGAGATTTTGAGACGACAGGGAGAACGCTGGGAGCGATTAAGACGGTCAGGAACCGTACGTGATATGCTTAGGGTTTTAGGTATTACATAGGATTGATGTTGTGGAAGAGACACAGGGTGCCGCGTGTATTGAAGTACTGTTAATATTGTAATATAATAAATTAATATAAAGAAAGAGATGGGTCTTACATGCTGACACAACTAGTCGCTAGCAAGCAGACAACAGTTAAGACCGGTGACATTCCAAATTTAAAAATAAAATTTCAAAAAATAACCGCAGGGCTCTTCAAAATGAAGGAGTAGATGTACCCGGTCGAAGTGTGCCGCACAACAAATGGTGCTCACGCTGAATGCATACAATAACTCTCCCCCTTCCGTGGATGTGTGGCACCTGCTCATTGTAAATGGGCACTTAAAATCTGTTCTTTCCTTTTGAAACAACAGAAAGAACGGATGGTCTATTCCAGTGGCTGCAGGGGTGAGCTACTCACGCTGGAAGAGCTCCAACGAGGGGTGATAAATAAATGTATGCAACAAAAAACGAGATAAATCTGTGGGAGCATATTCAACGTGTTCTAATATTTCTCTGCAAGGAGTTTGTGCAAATATTTTACACACAAAGAAATGCAAAGAATGCGCTCTGGAAGGAAGATGTTAACACCGATTTTTATAAAGCAAAAATTTTTTTGGCATGGCGGCACGGAGAAAGTCGCATCAGAAATAAATCAAGGTTTAAGACTGAAAATTTCATCACTGTTTCCCTCCAAACGAGAATCTTTCATAAAAGCTCGAGAAAAATTTAATCTATATATATATCTATACACAAAACCCTTGATTAAATTTCTTTAGAAAAGAGCGCCCTTCCTCGAGTTATAAAATTATTTCTCAAACTTTTTATACAACTTTTATTTAGACTCGGCATTCAATTTCTGATTCGACGTGTCAGAAATCGATTGCCGCGCTTATTGAGAGACAGAATTTTATAAAAAAATGCTTGATTTAATAAATATACATCCCGTTTTATTTATGTCTTAATTGTCAGACGACTTTTAAAGTTGGATTCCTACCAGTTTGGTTTGCCGTTCTACGGTCATCTTGTGCACACTTTGGGCTAAACAGACCGGGATCTACAGTTTAACGTGGATTCCGAACCACTCACATACATCCATGCCCCCGCCAGGATTCGAACCTGGAGCCTTTGATACCAAAGGCCAGAGCGCTGGCCAGTTGGCCACAAGGATTCCAACCAGAGACTAAAAACTTCTAGATGTATAGAGCCAGACAGCCCACCAAAAGCCGATCCTTCTGTCTTACATCACTTTTGGAGAGTAGCTTTTTACTTAAATGCAATCCAACTTGTGAGCAACGCAAGAAAGGAGTCTCTTTAACCATTAGAAAATCTGGATCTGTGGTATGAACCATGTAAAGGAAGGAGAAAAAATGAGTTTCCACATCTCAGCACGAATCCAGCTTCATGATTTTAATAGGAATGGTTTCTGCGAGACAAAGATATCTGATTTGTGTAACAAGTGAGTAGAGACAAGCATTGATGCACAGATAATTTATTCAAAATCTACATAACACTTTCAGTTGTCATGGAATGCTGTGGTGGGGGGAGTGGAGTAGCCAGGCGACGGGTCTCCTCACCGTGTCGCTGCTCAGCTTCCGCCAACGGGACGGGGGCCACACGATGGCGAAGATCAGCCCCACGGACACCTGGAAGACACAAAAATAAACTAATTCAGTAATCCATTATCTGTTAGCTCGTGTGAAGAAGTTCTTAACCTATAGAGTAGTAATAAATAGAGCACGCACAGATTGGGGTAAACATAATCTCTACGTGGTCATACACCTCACGCGACTGTCACTTTGTACTTCAATATATGCGATGATAACCATGCCGATCATTTTTACCGTCGGCCATTATGCTGGTGGCGCTAATGTCTACTGTCATACAACGATTTTCAAAACAGTCATTTTAGCTGCAAATAAATGTACATTTAATTTTTGGCATTTACATTCTATTCAATTTTCTTCTGTAATATTTTGTCCTCAAAATGATTCCTTTAGTCAGCAGATAGTTCAATAAATGTATGATTTAAGAAGGAGAATTTCTTGGAAACAAAATATTTTTAATAAAATAAATGTGCACCGGGAAAAGGAGCCAAGGGGCGATACAGCATCCATTCTAGTACGAAAAGAATGGGAGATGTTTACCCAAACTTTCTGATCCTTTAGAATAGGGAAACGTGCTGTATTTTAATTCAATTCTGTGGTTCTTTCATTAAAAAAATAAATAAATGAAAAAGAACCCACCACTGAATTATTTAGCAACGCTCAGGCTCTCTAAAACAATCTTGAGTGGAAGAATCGACTTGTCCAATTTTTACTTTCTAATCGGCGATTTACCTTCGTACATTAGAATCGGCTGATTCCCTAACCTTGCCGCAGGGACGCCAGTCCGAGCTCTTTAAGTTTTTACTGGAAGTCGTGGGTTCTTCGTTTTTATTTCGAAAATTATGTATAAAAAAGCTGTGGTTTAGATTTCTTAGGGCATAATTATTAAGTGTAGAAAAATATATATTTAGGATGGTTTATAATTTTACTAGAACAAAATAATTCCACCAAACTTTAAACCGAAGTTTTTTGCCACGTTTACGAGGCAGCTATCAGTTTGATTTTTGTATTGAATAAGAATATTAATTTGGCAGCTCTGATTCTACAACCTGCTTTTCATCTCTCTTTACTTTGCTTCACTTGCGTTCGCTTCTACAGTGCTGGTGAATTTTCCACTAGCTACAACGGACCCTTTCAGCTCAAGATGAAACGAGATAGTGATAAAAGATACGACTTTTGTTTTACAGTTAGGTATTGCGGGTATCCGCAAACGTGTTCACTAAATTCCCACACCACAACTAACACATATAACTGATTATAACAAAGCAAATAATATACCCCCATCCATTAACAGAATCCATAGCATGTCTTTTACACCATTTTGATAGCTTACATGTTTTAAAGGGAGAGCTGCAGAGACCTTCAGTTTCGAAGAAAATTGACATGAAATATTCGAAACAGAGGCGGATAGAGGTTGCACAGAATGCATTGTATAAATTCTACAAAGGCTTATAGACTTATTCCGTTGCCTTGAATGTGAAGCAAAGCGCCATTGCCATTCAAGTAAAGAGTTCATCGTTGTGCAATCATACAACTTTTATCTTCCACAGCTGAATAGCTACTATTAAATATATGCGATGATTATATTATATAGCGCTTAATTATGACACGACTTTTTTTCCCACACACATAAGTTCGCTGAAGGTCATGTTTTTTGTAAACTTATTGTCTGAATGGCAAGAAACGAAGTAAGACCACGAGACAAGCGTTTAAAGTTATTGCAGTTGCCAACACTATTAAAATTTAAATGACGCAATAACAACTTTTAAACTACGCCATTGTTTGAACGAGTGTTGCCAATCATAAGGTCAAAAAGGAAGCAAATGAATGTTAAACAAACACGGACACCCTTTAAACATCTGTCCGATAAACTAAACAGTTTTACGATAAATGATCATTTTCTTTATTTAAAAAAATATCTCAATGGATGAAGCCTCTAAATGTAAAGGGACGTTGGAAATGTGCAGCTAAAGATGCAATAGTATTGTGAATGATCTGTATGGGAAGCCAGAATTCGTACCGAAACCAGAAAAGAATTCGCCACAAAATTAGAGAAAAGACGAAGAAGGCCAGAAGGCGGCGCTCCATAACACGATTTCCAGCCGAGACGAGTAATTGAATCGAGTTCGGGCACTTCGACCGGAAAATGTTCACTCGGAAACCGTAACTGAATTTAATCTCTCGCTTTCCAGTGATCAGTCGCGAGCTCAGACATGCCGCGGGTTTCGAATAAGAAGAGTGCTGACTACTCTATTACGCGCAAAATAAGATTTCATTACTATTATTTTTTTCGCACCTTGAGTTCTACCTCAGGGTAGAAGATTTTAGCTGCAACTTTTTAACAAATGAAAGCGCCCAGTTGCATTCAATTAATGTGACAGCATTCATTATCAGTCTGCTAATAGAAGAGAATAAAAAACGCATGTGAGGTCTTTCGGGGTATATCTAGAGAGAATATTGCTGTGGTTTTGTTATTTGTTATTTGTTCATTTAATATATATTGTTCAATTTTTAAAATAATGTAACTACAAATTGGAAATAATATAAAAGATCGTCTGACTTTAATTTATTCATTTAATTATTAATTATTTTTATTTTATTATCAAATATTTTTATTATTCGTTTAATATATATTATTCAATTTTTAAAATAATGTAACTACAAATTGGTGATAGTATAAAAAATCGTCTGATTTTAATTTAGCTTATTTTTCTGGATATTATTATTGTTAATTTTTTACGTTTGAAATTTGAAACGATCGTGTTTGAGTATTCTTGGTAATGTATTCTGTATTTTTTAATTTTAAATGATCAAAAAGTTTTTAATTAGATTTGAAATATAGCCTAATATATTTGCCTTTATTATTTTTATCGCATGTATTTGCTTTTATTATTTTGCTGTAATTCGAGATTGCTGTTCTTTTTTTTTTTTTAATTCCTTAGCTCACACTCTCTCTATATATATCTTGTTCAAATTTCCAATCGTTAATAAAACACTTTTTATTCATCCAATCAAGTTCTGAACTTGTAGTGGATGACATTGGATGTTAATACAGTCTTTTCATATATTAAGTCATTCATTAAATTTAATTCATTCATTTTTTTTTTAGATTTAAGTTGCATCTATCTACCCATAGATGGCGCCAGATAAACTTAAAAAAATAAATGAAAATTATTTATAAAGGACTTTCTGCAATAGAGTGAAAAAAAAGAAGGAATTCACTTTAAAAAATTTCTTTTTATATTAATTGTTTTATTTAATTTTATTTTACAAATTGTGCACCTTTCTGTTTATCTATCGAAATTTCGATACAAAATTTAAGATATCACTGCTTTCAATTTGCCAAACTATTTTTTTTATGTATTAATATAACAAAGATTGCTTAAATTTTTTCTAATTTTTTTAAAAATCATTCTGATGGTTCCTGAAGTGTCCCGTTTAGTGAGACGTCCCGTAGAAAGACATTTTTACCCACTCTGCATTTTGCATCGCTAAACTGAAAATGACTGTCAAGGGAGATTCCAAAATAAAAACAGAGGAAACGCACGAGAAAAAAAAATATATAGGAATTTTTGAAAAAGTAATTATTGTTTTTCTTAATCAATTTATAATATAGTATTTACTAATAGCATTATTACCGCGTTTTATTGACTAATAGGATTATAAAAGAATAAAGCAATTCGAAACAACTATTATGTGTGCTTATTCAAATAGGAAAGTATTGAAGAAAAATTGGCATGTTACAAGTTTCAAATGAAAAGCAATTGTTCAAAAGGGTTTGCTGCAGTTCAGCAAGATCTTGCATGTTGCACCACGATTTCCTGTAATTTTGAAGAGCGTTTCGATGTGCTCAAAGGGTTCCAAGCCTCACGAAGAAGTGTTTTCAATTCTTGCACACAGCTTGGTAGAATCGGTGTCTCAGCGTGCTCTGTGCGGTTAAGATTCAGAAAGGCATCGCATGAGTAAGGAGTGGGGAAGGGGTGGTGTAGTTGGTCCAATGAAGTTATTCGTTCTGTAGATGAAAACTCACTTTTTCTTTTACAAATGATCGGACGAAACGTTTAGCACTCGCTTAATTGATTGAGTTTGAAAAAGACTATTACCCATATTATACATTGTATATCTTAAGGGTTACATACGTATATCTTAAGAGTTATCCTCTCATCAATGCTGGATTGCCGATTCTATCACTCTAAATCTAATCTTTTGGCCCTTGAATCTCTCTATATACGAAAATCAATCTTCCATGAAACCCATTGTGAAAGAATGACCAATTGGCCTTGGTCTCTTCCCACTACTATTTTTAGTTTTCTCTCCATGGAAGATCTGCCTGATTGATGCAGCATTTCTAAGAAAATATCCTCGTGAATGTATTCAGATAGTTCTGGAAATGCATTGCGATAAAAAATAAGAAAAGTGCAATCGAATAAGCCTCTAACAGAAGATGAAATGGCAAATGTGTTGGCTGAGCTTTCGGACGAGTCATGTGAGTTGTTCCCCCCCCACCAGGTGTGCAGTAATAACATCATTGTAACCAACTTGTAATAATTTATTTATATTAAATATTTGTTGAGTTATATATAATATTTTGAGTGATAAAATATCGTACAAAAACAATGCATTTTGTCGATTATTTCCATTAGTTGTGACCAGAATGTGAGCTGCAAACTACACTTAAGAGCCAAAACATTATGACCACCTGTCAATAACGAGTTGGCCCACCTTTGGCGCGCAACACAGCTTGAACCCGCCTTGGCATGGATTAATACCACCACTTAATACCAGTTAAATACCACTTCCTGCCTTCCATGTCATCCAGGAGAGTTCATTGCAAAATGTAGGGGTGGTCATAATGTTTTGGCTCTTGAGTGTATCTGGCACCGCAAGGCGCAATCGTTGTTTTGAAAAACCAAGAGACGACTTATGGAGGACACGATACATGTGCGAACCTCTCGCAACAATAGCCCGGAGGAACTTCTCTTCACTGTATGCGACTGAGTGGAAGTTTGTCCTGAAATCTTTGCAGGGAATCTTAAATCCTTAGCTTTCCCAGAATACTTAAAGCTCTCTAAGCCCTACAACGAAGTTTCAGGTATGAAAAGAAAAAAAAATGGGAGAAGGAACCTTCATCTGGAGAACAACAAATGGTGGGTGAACAGAGTTGAAAATAAAGAAGGAAAAACGACGATGCTTCCATATAAAATAATCTCGAGTGACGCAAGTACTTAATTGTAATGCGGTTTTTATTGTAGCAGCACAATCCTTCCTCTTATAGTTTCGCCCTTTTAAAAGTATTTGCACTTGGCGATTAGAGTAGTAGTACATAACGTTTCACTTAAAAGCTATCAGTTTCTATGGTAAAGCCATAAAACAGCATTCGCTATACAGAAACTTTCATGTGTATGCAAGTCTAATAAGACTTATAGACTAAAGCTTATATAATATCTATGCATTGCAAAAGTTTGTGTGTATGTGTCCTCTATACAGTGTGTGCGTCCTCTATACTGTTATTGCCCTCGTCTAATACAGCAGCACTAACAATGAAACTCTAACGGGTGTTATTAACATATTATTATTATCATAGTGTGATGTAGCAGTGGTAAGCGCACTGGTGGTTGACGATTTTGTATTTCTCCTAATTTCTGTACTTGGAGTTATATAAATATAGATCATTATTAGGTAGATTAATACTATAACACCTCCTGTCTCGAAATCGGCCAGTAGGCAGACGGCCTTGGCCCACCATGGTGTTGTTGCTCCAATGAAGAAGAAGATTAATATTATGAATATTTTTACTTTGAATTAAAAGAAAACCTGTTAACATAACTGAATAAAATATTCATACAATTATCCTGTTCTAGATTTAAAAAGAAAATCGGGAAAGTTTTTCTCTGTTAAATGAGGATGGTGGGGAGGGTGGGATGGAAGAGTGCAGAAGGATAAAAACGATACTCTCGAAACGACCTGGTTTCGCTGATCAGAACCCATTTGAGAAACTTTTTCGGGAGCAAACGACTGTCCATCCGGGACGGGGCGGCCGGAAATGCTTATCGCCGCCCCATTAGCGCCCCCCTTCTTTTAATTAACGGCGGCGATTAAGGGCGTCGTTAATTCGGAAGGAATTACGGAACTTGGAAAGTAATCGAGACGACAAACAAAAGCTTCCGTGATCGATGCCGCCCGTAAGGATCCGCGGGGAGGTCTCCTGCCCCACCCCCTCCTTCACAAAGCTCAACTAACCATAGTTTCTGAAATGGACTCGCCCTCCTATATCTGATGTGTCGAAATAAATGCCACCGAATAAAATTTGAACCCCATGTTAATTAATATCTTCCAATAGAATTGAAGGAATTTTGCAAGAAAAATGCATATGTATTTTTTTTTTTTTTTTAATACAATAGAACTTCTGTAAGTCGAACTTCAAGAGAGACTCCAAATAATTCGAGTTATATAGTTTTCGACTCATGGAGGATTTCGAGTTACGCGGATTTTGTAAGGAAATATTCGACTTGTAGAAGTTCAGATTCTCTCTAACTTATTTTGAGAATTATAAGAATAAGAATCATAATAAGAATATTTGATAGAATTGGCTATTCCATTTACTGTATACTCATACACTGTTTTCTAAGAAACAATGGCGTGCATTGTCGGCAAATCCTTAAAGTCGGTAACTTATTTTTCTGAGAGCTATAGAGGTAATTAGTATCAAATGATAGAGTTGTGAAGGTTGTAAAATGAAACATTGCTAATGTTCGAGATACAGAGGTGCAATTTTTTTTTTCGAGTTACGGAGGGAAAATATATACCAAAATGCCTACCGGGGATTGACTCATTATTTCGACATATAGAGGGTAGAAATGTCGTGTCATGGAGGTTTTGGGGCTTGAAGGGAAGGGAACAAAAATTTTTTTCGAGTTGTGGAGGTTTCGACTTATCGAGGTTCGACTTAAAGAGGTTCCACTGTATATGTTTGCTAATTATTTAAAAATATTAGTGTTATTTCATTAAATTTTTATTTTAACTTCAAATTTTTTAAAACTTTTGACTTTATTATTAGGGATGGAATTTGTTTGGCTTTTAAGTAGTTTTTAGAAGGAAAAAAATGTGTAGGGTAGGTGGAGAAATGATTATTTAGTTCTACGAACTATTCGATGGAAAGTAAAAAAGAAGAAACTCACGAATCGATTATTTGTTAGAGGTGCTCATTAGACATACGAGCGAACAATGCAATTTTGAAAGAAGTTAAATAGCTATCGTTGATTTTTTTTTCATCTAACTTTTCTCCCGATATCATTTTATTTAAAATTTTAATGATTATAAATTAAAATTATTTTTATCATTAAAACCTCTAAGAAATTAACCATCCTCCCTATTACACCGTTTTGTCCGACTTGGGCTCTTGTGAAAGCTGGTTGGACTATCATTTAGGACGTATTTTTACAAAGCACATATGCATGTAAAAAAAAATATATATGTACTTGCATTAGCACGAAAACCGATAGATACACGAATTGACTAATAACTTTAAAATAATAATAATAAAAGCCCATATTTGTAACTACAGGATCTCAGTTCATGTACTCATGTTGGACTTCACAACTTTGTCTTATAGCTTGGAAAGAAATTTACAACGAGAGAAAACCAACTAAAATGTCAATATGAAATTTACTGAAGACCTTTTGTGTAGAAACTGACGGACAGGTGTCGAAGGGGTGAACCTAAAATACTAAGGAACCCAATCTAACATTGTGCAATTTTGTGTGTGTAGGGGGGGGGGGGTAATTTAAAACAGTACGTGTATGAAAAAAAAAAATTCCCATGTAATTGAGGAATTTCAAGATTAGTTCCAATTTGAAATGAATGTCACTTCACAACACACGTTGCAATCGGAGGTGGAGAGTCGAGCCTTTTTAAAATAATCGGTGTCAAAATCCGATTCTCATATGAAAATAATTATTTCTCGAAAACTCTAGCAATTCATATCATACTTAAAGGTTAAGGAAGTCATTCAATTGTATTTTTCAATCATTTCACCAGCATCAAGGACAGCGTCTGTTTCTAAAAAACTATTTTGGAGCCACCCTGAAAGAAAATTTGATGGAAGCTATTCTATTATTAAGAACAAAAATAAGATTGAATACATTACAAGTAATAAATAAGTAGAATTAATAAAATTAATTAAAATTACAATTAATTAGTACCTTAAATATGTACAATTTTTCTTTGCTTGTCTTAAGCTACTCCATACTATTTTGGTACCTGTTTAGTGGGCATTGTTCTTTTTATAGGATGTGTGGATTTTTTTGTAAGCAAAATGAGTATCCAAGAATGCCTTTTAAGTAAGTGCAAATAGAAAGTTAACCTTTAAAGTTGTAAAAAAAGTACTTTGTTACGCAAAAACTGACTTTTATAGATAAATGAGTTCTGTCAAAAATGCTGTATATATCTAGAACTCTTTGAACTATTTAACACGTGAACTCTTTACCACTCCAACTATAACCGTACTTTTAACTATAGCCGTACTCCGATGTAAGAATTTTTCTCCCCGCATTGTAGAACTTCGTTGCTGGTAGTGTCCTGTGGTAGACGCTGGTTTTTTTTGTGCCTGTATTTCTAATATTATATGTATATATATCGTCATTGTTATGTGTTCAATAAAAGTATTTAGGAAATATTTGAATTAACTTTCTGCAGCCCGTCCTTTTGGATATCTCCTTCTTAAAATTCGTTGGACTAGAAAGATGAGAGAAATTTGATACGGAATTTTCTAGTTTAGCGGATTTTTTTTTGGTGAGGTAAAAAGATTCATAAAATTCATTGAATATAGGTCACACTTTTCAAAATCATTAGTAAAGATCATAGCAGTTAAAATGGCGGAAAAGAGTGAGGAGTCGGTCGATTCCCCACCCTGGCTGTAACGCGTATCTGCCAGCGTTGTTGAATGCAAACTGGAGATCGCTTTGAGTATTTACTACGATTCGTGTAGTGTAATTAGACCATTAGGTGCAACGTACTATCATTTCTAAGAAGTCATTGCTAAATTCATGAGTTTTAGATCCTATTGTATACATCCTTACCACAACAGACATGTACCTGATATGTATATATCAGCATATATTTTATTTGTCTAATGTAGCTGGCAAACGCTTAAACAGTTGTCTTCTTATACCTTAAGGTAAGCACAGCACCGACGTTACTCACTTAGCACTACCCAGGAGGTGCGTGTAGCTTGAGGATAAACTACGGACACTCTGTAACAAACCCCCGCAACGCTCTACGATCCTGTTAGATAGGGACCTACGGTTTAAAGCGGATTCCGAACCACTACAAACATCCATGACACCGCCGGGACTCGAACCCGAAACCTGTGGTACCGACCGCCAGAGTGCTAGCGACTCGACCATCAGGCCCCTATATCAACATATATGCGTACATACAAATACTAATAAATAAACAAATAATATAAAAACAATTTTTTTAAGCAATTCCTACTTTTTTTTCACTGTATTGCAGAAAGTCCTTTATAAATAATTTTCATTTATTATTTTAAGTTTATCTGGGCGCTCTATGGGTAGATACATGCAACTTAAATCTAAAAAAACTAAAATTAATTAATTAAATTTAATGACTCAATTAATATTTGAAAAAACTGTATTCACATCCAGTGCCATCCACTACAAGTACAAAAAAAACGTATTCGAACTCGAGTGGATGAATGAAAAGTATTTCATGAACGATTGAAAATGTGAACGAGATATATATATAGAGGGAGAGCGTGAGCTAATAGAAGGAATTGAAAACAAAATGGTTAACGGAAGAATTTGAAATTCAAAATGGAGAGGGTTAAGTAAAATGAATACAAAATTAATGAAACCGAATAGATAGCGGATAAGTGTGAATTCCAAACAATTGAACTGGAAGCTGTGGGATAGAAAGAAATGAGAACGCATTTCAACAATCAGTTTCATTTCGTAGGCCACGAAAGCATTTTTAAAACGCACACAGCAATCATTTCCCGAAATCTCTTCCGCGCTGCTCATCGTCATTTGATTACCACCCTCAGAATCTACTGGTGGAAAAAGAAGATCGCACTGAAGAGAATTGACCTACATTTGAGCAGCAGGGAGAGGGGGCAACAGAGCTCTTCAAACTGTGAAGCGGAACTTTGCTTTCGAACCACGACGCTCTGTGGATAATTGGATTTTTCCCTTTTTTTCAACCCTCCCAAGATTCCAACCTTTGGCGACTGAAATGACAAGCGCGAGAAAAGAAATAGTTTCTGCTCTCATCTGCAAGTGCTCGGAAATGTTTGAAGAGGGGGTTGAGAGATGGGGGAGGGGGGAGGTAAGAAGGAAAAATGTCGGTTCGGAAGAAATCCAATTTTCAATGCCTAAACGGATGGGTTCAATCGATTTGGGCAGAATCGTCTGAAAATGTTTGGCTCCAGGGCGAAACGTCTTTCGGGCTCCAGGATCGATGGACCGCTGTACCGCTGTACCGCTGGATACCCGAGCCATTACCGAAATTGTGGGCCTATAATCCTCCTTGAATTATAGGCTAAAAACCTTAAAATTTCGGAGTTCGTATGACAGGCCACTGGGTAGAAGTTGTGTAGTTTTTTTTTTCTTCTGGAATTTTATAAAAAAGTTAATTCTACAAACCAGAAAAAAAAAAGATTTGTTGTGAGAAAAAAAAAATAATAATAATGTTCTCTATATAAAGAAAGAAGCAAAAGTTGCGAATATCGGAAGTAAACCGGATTTAAGAAATATAGACAAAATGCCCCGAGCATCACAGATTGGATGAAAACTTTGAAGTTATAGAAATAATAATAATAAAGAAATACTTTAATGGAGGTCACATTAATATTTAACTCTGATATATATCAAGACATTCATTTCTTTAGCAAATGGGCAGATTTTCCCTTTTGTTTTTGGCATAATTCTTAAATCTCTGCATCTTAAATTTATAACATAATTTTTTTAACGCTAAGATTGAAAAACGTTTTGTTAACTTTAGGTCATGGGTATAAGAACAAAACCTGATGGATGCAGGTCACCTCAATTATAATGATTCAGAATCTTCTTCTATTGCTTAAATTTCAAAATATTAATTCTGTGTATCTTTTCTGAACCTAGCACTGATCGAAAGGGAACCCAGTGTCATTTCATAAATATACGCGGTAGAATTGTGATGGGCCCCCCCCCCCCTCCCCCCAAAGAAATAGAAGGAGAAAAAATGTAAAAAAGGAAATAAATTACGAATACCAACGCGAATAAGAACAATAAATAGATAATTATGTCTCCATTTTGTTTCTAATTTTATATCAAAACCTCCTTTCATAGACTATTTCAGAAAGCATGGCACTTCCGAAAGAGTCAGTCATTGGAGTTCAGAATGCCTCCAACAATCATTATTGGAGATAGTTTCTATAAAAAAATGCTGGATCATTTTTTATTTTTATTTTTGTACTTCATTCCAGATAAATTATTTTGCCTGTAACACAGGACTACTTTTTGAAACTTCACTGAGTTTTTTTGGGGCGATGGAGTTTTTTAAATCTGTTTTGTTGACTTTTGTCTTCTAGTTTAACTGAATGCCTTACGCAGAATTTATCAGAAAATCGTTCTTAACTACTGAGCAATGTTGGCCGGCACATCGATATCTGTGCGCCCGAAGGAAGATCTATCGCTTATCAATAATAAGAATTTGAAAATTCCGCATAGAGTAGTCACTGAATACAAAGCGCAACACGATTGCCAGTTTGGTGCAAACATACTCCTCATACGACTTTTACAATCGTCACTGTCTACTGTCAGGAGTGACGAAAGCTATTGACACGAAGGTTGAAAACGATCTACTATCCAACAACGATTTTCAGAAGAAAGGCTTTATTTTGTTGTCAATAAACGTACATTTAATTTTTCTAAGTATTCGATATGTATATTCTATTCATAAATTATCACCTCTAAAATGATTCAAAAATAAAATATTCATCTATATGCCCTTTTCGCAATGGTTTATTCTATTTCATGCAAAATGATCATAAGCAAAATAACATTCTTTGTATCCATTTATCTAATTATTAAATGTTTCACGCACATCGCTTAGTAAATACCATGATTTGAGAAGAACTTCTTGGAATCTTCAGAATCGCTTCGTAATAGAATCAAAATAAATTGGCGCTGGGCAAAGAAGCCAAGGGCGATGCAGCTCCAATTCTAGTACGAAAAGGACGGCAGATGTTTGAAACTTTTTGTTCCTTTAGAATAGGGGAATGTACTCTATTTCATTACTACTTTACGATACAAATACGCGTTCAACTGAACTGAGTGTTCCTTGTACTGCTCATTAGAATATCTTTTGTACTATAGGACGGCTGTCTGCTTAAAAATTGCAAAGTTTCTTAAATTGTGCACGCCAGTTTATAAAATCTATAAAATTTGGTAACTTACGGCTGATTTGGTTTTTCAAATAATAATAATAATAATAATAATAATAAATCTAGACAAAAAAGGCTGCGCGATAGGACGAAAGAAAAGCACATTTTAAAAATGTCCACTACAAGTTTCACTCTGTGAAAGCATTCCGCTGAAATACATGAATCACACTTGTGTTCTTCCTTAAAATGAATTCCCTCCTGTAAGGTTTAATTATTATTATATAGCCGCGACAGGTCGCGACTGTGACCAATAACTGTGACCATAACTGTATGAACTGATAAGTACCACATGCGGTGAGATCTTGCGACCACGAGGAGAGTCTGAACGAGATAGACGGCCAGGGACCGGTTCTTGGTTTTTAACTATTAATGCTATTGTAGAAGAGGTGCCATGCGTATGTATGTACTAATAGTGTAAATAAACTAATGTAAATAGAAAGAGAGATTGGCATTTCATCCTGACACAACTAGTCGCCAGCATAGCAGATAACAATCCTCATGTCCATCATTTGACTACCAACTCAAAATATACCGGTGAAAAAAAAGTGTATAGTGAAGAGAAGCGAGCTACATGTGCACAACAAAGAGGGAAATCCACGCCAGTGTTGACAACCATGGAGAGACAATTTTTCAAATTCTAATTCAGAACTTCCAAACCACGATGCAGGGATGCTGCGAAATGTTCATAGGAGTCAATTGAGAAACTCATCGGGAGAGAGCTTCTCAACATGTAAGCCGGAACTCGACTTCTAAACCGTGATTCCGGATTCCTGAAATTCACCTCAACTGGAAGAGCGTCCGGACATGAAGATGAAAATCGATTCGAAAATTAGCAAAAAACATTACATAAGGGAAAAAACCCCAAAGACTCGATTTTGATGTCACAAAACGACGAGCGAATGTCCATTCCCCCGCCGAAACTTAATTATCCCTCTCGAGAACATAAACGGGATATTTTCCCCCTCCTCCAATAAGGATTGTTATTCGAAATGTTTTCCCGAATTTTATTGACCGCAATGTGAAGTTAATGAACCGAGGAGGAACGCCACCGCCCGCAGGCAGAAAAACATTCATAAGTCGGTGCATTAAAATTCTTTTCTGGTTTTTTTTTTTTTTTCCTTATAATTTTTGAAAAAAAATAAAATGTTTTTGTTTTTGTGGGGTCTTTTCTTTTCTTTTCTTCCGATAATAAAAATGCAGTATTGTTATCAAGCTTTTAGGGCATTTTTTTTTTTTTTTTTTTAAAAAAAAAAAAAAAAACTCCTGCATGACAAAAGAAATTTATTCATACATTCTTTCACAAAAGATTCGACAAAGTAGCTTTATATTTTTATTTTTAGAGGATCGCCTTGGTTGTTTAATGTTTTAATCAATACTTATAAAATAATTGCCGGGAATAAATGACAAGAATTTGTGACACATTTGAAACAAGTAATATAAAAATTGTTTTTTAAAGTCAATTCCTATTTTTTTTTCACTCTATTGCAAAAAGTCCTTTATAAATAATTTCTATTCATTTTTCAAGTCTATCTGGCCCCCATCTATTGGTAGGTATATGAAACTTAAATCTAAAAAAAAAAACCTGAAATTAATGAATTAAATTTAATGACTGAATGAATATTTGAAAAAACCGTATTCACATCCAGTGTCATCCACTACAAGTTAAAAAAAAATGCGCGTGAACTTGAGTGGATGAATAAAAAGTGTTTTAGGAGCGATTGAAAATTTGAACAAGATATATATAAGGGAGAGTGTGAGCTAGTAGAAGGAATTTAAAAAAAATTATATAAAATAGTTTTACACAAGATACACGAAAGAAATTGGAATATTTCAAAATTTCCATTATCACTGAATGTTGCAATCGCTGGTCACAAACACATCATTAAAAAGCGATTTTTAAGAGCAAAATGCATTCACGTTCTGCAACTGAAAGTAAAAAAAAAATTTCAAGGCAAAAGAGAAAGTTTATACAGCTAGAATTTTCCATCATGAAACTTTTTTTACTATAAAAGCAATTTTCTCAAAACCATGAATTTCTACAGACTTTCTTTTGCTATGATTTTTCTACAAAACTACAGCGCATGCGTAATTTTTAATTCTTCGACTGGCAATGTTTCTTGTATTTCTGATTGCATTGAAATGTGATTTTGTTAGTATGTGTGACCTTATTTATTTTGAATAAATTTTAATTACAAGAAAGACAGATTTTAATGAACTTCGAAGGTTGTTTCTGGTTAAAAGAAAAAAAAAATGTATGAGTAATTTTTCACATTTTTCATTTCAGCATACAATTGGCGCACAGCCTTAGGCGATTCAAGGGTCATGGGGCGTACCTAAACCGTAACATACATTTGTAAAACATACATTTTTTTTTTGTATAGACATGTAGGGTCGGAAGTAAAGTCGGAGGAACAAAAGTCCTCTCAAAGCAACAGCCAGTCAACTGATATCCGTCACGTGACGAGTTTCAAGTCTTCTGGCTCGCAACCTCGCTGCGATCTCTATTTTATTCTTATTCCGCGTTAAAATTTGTTTTGCGAGACTCAATGAAGGACCTCGTTGCTCGAATGTCCAAATGCCAGCCAACTTTGGAGTTGTTCGCCCATCACTATTTCAACGCTGCAGAGCACGCATAACTGTGCGCAGTCGTCATTTTGAGTATTTATCGTAACTATTCAATCAAATAAGGTGCTTTGCAGTGGCGATGTGAATAAACAATATTTTTTCTTTTCATATCTCAATGTATGTGTCTGTCCCCCAAAGTGTCCCTTCCGACCCTGCATTCCTATACAAAAATGTAAGCTGTACCATCCCTCAAGGTGTGTCCCATGATCCTTGAATCAGCCTGCATTAAAGATTTGATTTGGTATGCCGCTCTACAGTCATTTTTGGCACGCTTTGGGCTAATTAGACAGGGACCTACAGTTTAACGTGGATTCCGAAACACTCCCAAACATCCATGCCACCGCCAAGATTCGAACCTGCATTATAGAATGTATATTTATTGTATCTAAGCAATCGATGATTCTATGATTGGAACTTGCGGTGAATAAGTACCTCCAAAATGACCATATTTAAACTATTGATAGAAGGCGTAGAAGGCGACTAAATGGATCCTTTTAAAATAAACGAAATGACGTATTAAAATATTAGAATCTTGGCAAGGCAGAAGGAAAATTTCTTCTCGAAGATTGGCAACATAAAAAAAAGAAAAGAAATGCATAGCAGCCAGACATTTTACGACGACGACGGCAACCACACGCAACTTAACTTTCCAAACGGCCATGTTTAACATCAGTCCGTCCCAACTCTTTCTTTCTCAATACCTGGAAGATATGCACCCTTGCAAGACGGGGGGAGGCGTGCTATCGGTTTCCGATACTTTCGAGCCCTCATTAAACTCTTCGACGGAGAAACTTCCTCCTCCGCAGACTGCTAGGAGGACGCGCATCGATCGTGCCGCGGAATTTCTTGTAAGTAGCAAAGCATTTGCTGAGTTAGCCGATATCTAGTGTTTTTATTGCTGGGCTGCCATGCATTCTGTTGTCTGCTTGCTAGCGACTAGTTGTGTCAAGATGTAAGACCCATCTCTTTCTTTATATTAATTTATTATATTACAATATTAATACATACACTATATTAACAATGCTACATACACATGGCACCCTGTGCCCCCTCTACAATTTCAATACTATGTCATACTTAAAACCATATACACATCACGTACGGTCTCTGACCGTGTATCTCCTAGCGTTCTCCCTCGTCATCTCAAAGATCTAACCGCATGCTGTACTTACCACACTGGACCACACAGTTAAGGTCACAGACGCGATCTATCGTGGCTCTATAATAATTAAACCTTACAAGTCATACGCTAAATCCACGCTAGTCGATCGGTGCGTTCGACGAAAATCGCAGTACGACTTTGCATTGAAATGGACAGACATTTTGTCACATTGGGACGCGGAATGAACAAACGCACAGATTTAGAAGGCAAACATTTTCGTGATACCTCTCTTTCCAGATAATGATTTTAAACGGAGCTGATTTTATATAAACCCCCGTTGGTCGCTGCATGGACAGCGCTGTCTACAGACAACATGCAACCAACCCACAAGGCATTGAAATGAGCTCGAAGGCAGTCTTTGCCTTTCATGAATTGACAAAGAGGAAAGGCGACGCCAAGAATGGACCTTAGCTGAGAGAAAATATATTCCTCACTGAAATCAATTCATTCAATTATATTTAAAAAAACATTCATATTTATGCTTATTATATAATAACAGTCGTATGCATTATATATTTATAACATAAAAACATACCCATTTAAAAATTCATTCAAAAACATTCATCATTCGTCATCCAACGAAAAATGGACTGCTGTGAAAAAAAATCTAATCATATTTCAATTCCTTCTATTAGTTCACACTCTCCCTATATATATGTTGTTCACATTTTCAATCGTTCATAAAATGCTTTTTACTCATCCACTCCAAGTTCAAATACATTTTTTTTTTTGAACTTGTAGTGGATGACATTGGATGTTAACGTAGTTTTTTCAAACATTACATTCATTAAATTAAGTTAATTAATTTTAGTGTTTTTAGATTTAAGTTGCATATATCTACCAATAGATGGCGCCAGATGTAAGAGGAAAATTTTAACTTTATTTGTAAAGGACTTTTCTGCAATAGAGTGAAAAAAAGTAGGAATTGACTGTAAAATTTTTTTTATATATTACTTGTTTTAATTACGCACGATATTAAAATAAGGAAAAAGCTGTTACCTGTGGCTTGATTAGAGTTCAACCCATGCAAAAAAGAAATGAAAATGTCAGAAACTATCTTTACACGAATATTTCATCCAAATTCCATGTTTTTAGAGCAGTCCGTTCGTGAGTTGGACCCAAAAATAGGTTTTATTTAAACTTTTATTCAATCAGTGTCACATACATCCAGTCTCTTTTCGCATTCAAAAAACAAATAATTAAATAATCCCAGAGTATATGGAAGGACAAAAGAGATAGTTCTGTCAAACCAAACGCTTTCATTTCGGTTTGTGCGGAGGAAAGGTTTCGAGGGAGCAGAGGGCTTGCTGTTCCGAGTGAGCGATTCTGGGTTTTGCAGAGCGCACCTGTCATCCGTTCATGCTGACGGATGATCCGGGAATCCGACCTCTCAGCTCCTGGGAGCGGCTGACTAATGACTCTCAGATAGCGAATCATTAATATCCGAACGGAGCTTGGGGAGAAGCGCTTCCCCCCATTCTCCCCCCCCCCCCCCCCCCACACACAAAGAAACAGTACACAACAGTCTCTCGGTTTGCGTCCGCTTTGTATGGGGTCTCGTTAACACAAAACATTTTGTTCGATATAGGGTCATTATACGGAAAACAACTCGAGAACATCAAAATCTTTGTCAAATGGATGGATATTTGACACTTTTACGAAAAGCCCACAAGTTATGATTTAATTTCATCTAATTGTGTTTTATTTTAACCTTAAGCAGTGTTTAAATTAATTTATACATCTCCATCGAAAAGAAAAATGTGATATTTCTCCTTTCATGTGAACTGAGGAATCCTTTTCTCTTTATTTTTTCTGTGGAAAATTCGTTTAGTGCAGGTCCTGTTAAGTCGTGGCATCAGAAACGGATTAGGAGGCAGTCGAGATACAAATGCTGTTTAAAATGAATGGCGACCGGAAGTGTTCCTGAATGACCGAACCAAAGAAGCCGAGTGCTAAAACCCGAATAGCAACTCCGTCTTTATACTTGTTTACAGGTATTGTATGTTCCAGTATTGTAATCAAAATTTACTTTTGTAATGCCATTTATTATCTGTTTTGCATATATGTTGTAAATTTTTTGTTTCATCAATAAAGTCTGTGT
The DNA here is from genome assembly GCA_021605075.1 of Caerostris darwini. Lineage (NCBI taxonomy): Eukaryota > Metazoa > Arthropoda > Arachnida > Araneae > Araneidae > Caerostris > Caerostris darwini. The sequence continues at coordinate 1,217,561 of BPLQ01006783.1, forward strand.
TCACCGTGGTTCCATGGATGAAGCAGAAGACCAAGGTAACAGATCAGCACGGGTGCTTGGTTATGGGCCGGGCCCCTCTGGTATCTGAGTGTGATTTATTGTGGCAACACGGTTCATTGGTTTCGTGTGCCTTTCGGCAGGTCGTAAATCCTTATTACCATACTTGCTTATAGGCACTCCGTTATTATAGCCACTATAAATCCGCAGTCAGTTGGGCTTGAGGAGGTTTGGCTTGGTTTGTCGCTCTACGGTCATCTTGTGCACACGTTAAGCTAAACAGACCGGTGCCTACAGTTTAAAGGGAATTACGAACCACTACAAACATCCATGGCACGGCCGGGACTCGAATCCGAAACCTGTGGTACCGAGCGCTAGCCACCAGGGCGTAAGGAGGAGGCTGAGGTTCTCGCAATTTGACACCAACAGCGGTTTTTATTCAAAGCTATCGTCAGAAAATGTGGGTGCAGTGTACGCGGCCCATCCTGGATAATGTTGCATCCTCTTCATATCTGTCGTTTTTGTGCCCTAGGGTCGAAGCAGTCAGATTTCGACGACAAAGACCTTTCGAATGCTGGTAGACATCTACTTACGATGGCGTGACTCCGGGTTGAATCATCTTCGTTGAATGGCTTCAATGTCTGGTTCCCGTTTTATATTTTCATACATCTACTCTGTAATTTATTTAAATGGATTCAAAATGTATGATTATTTGTTAACTATGTATTATTAATTTCTGTTAATTATGCGCACAGACAATTGCGTACACACATAAAAACCATTTTTCGAATTTATTATTCGACTAGAGCGCAACGTTCTGCAATTTGGCATACATTTTGCTGACTCACTTTTTTGGTGCTGAGCTCGAAACCCGACTGACCAGACGGACGGAATAGTGTCGGAGAGAAAAGGACAACACATCTGTAGGCCCAGTAGGCTTCTGAGGACACAATGCCCACCCATCCAATCCCACAATGACAGCCGTCAACAAGCTGCGTGAAATGACGAGTCAATGCCACTATAAAAATAATAATAATATAATTTAATTATAAAATAATAAGACTTCATTCTTTTATAGAAAGACCTTTAAGTCTAATTTTCCTCTAAGAGAATTAACTCCGTATTTCTCTCATCCTTGTCCATCAAGGTTTCACTACTTCAAAAAATATTTCTAGTAAAAAATGAAGGAAACTTTACAACTATACTTTCTTTGTAAATAGATTTTCTAAAACAGATCATCCATCAAATAAAAGAACCAAGACGAAATTAAATATTGCTGAATTATGAGAAAAGAAATCTAAATGATCCATAAATAATGAAAAAAAGACCATGATTCTTTAGATTTTACTCAATACTGTGCAACAATAGATTTATATATTTCATTCAAGTTGATTATAAGAAATACTGAAATTTGTTTCAAAAAAAGATAACTTCTAATAGGTCATGAGAATCAAATTTTGTCTAAAGAAATGCATAATATCGTAATACCTGTTTAATAATAATAAAAAATACATGTATATAAAAAATAAAATAATAACAGGAGAAATATGTTTTGTTGGAAAAAATCTTTATTTGTTTTCATTAACATAAGGAAGGTTTATACAAAATTATGAAACAATTAAAGCATGTAAAAAAGTATTTCATAAGTAAAATTTTTATTGCGATGCATAATTAACACTATAAAATAATTCAAGGAAATATAAAAATTTGGTAAAAAATACAAAGTAAATATAAAAAAGAATGATGAAGACGCAGGAAACAGCAGAAAAGTTCGGCGGATCATTTCAAGGCAATCGACTGATGGTGGAAGCAGGCAGAGAATGTCGAATGTGTATATTTCCAGGGAATCGATGTTATCCCCAATGTGCAGACGCAGGAAGCAGCAGAGGACGTTGGCAGCAGAAGAGTTCGGCAGATCATTTCAAGGCAATCGACTGATGGTGGAAGCAGGCAGAGAATGTCGAATGTGTATATTTCCAGGGAATCGATGTTAGCCCCAGACTAAAGATGCAGGAAGCGTTGAAGAACGTTGGCAGCAGAAGAGTTCAGCAGATCATTTCAAGGCAATCGACTGATGGTGGAAGCAGGCAGAGAATGTCGAATGTGTATATTTCTTGGGAATCGATGTTAGCCCCAGACTAAAGATGCAGGAAGCGTTGAAGAACGTTGGCAGCAGAAGAGTTCAGCAGATCATTTCAAGGCAATCGACTGATGGTGGAAGCAGGCAGAGAATGTCGAATGTGTATATTTCCAGGGAATCGATGTTATCCCCAATGTGCAGACGCAGGAAGCAGCAGAGGACGTTGGCAGCAGAAGAGTTCGGCAGATCATTTCAAGGCAATTGACTGATGGTGGAAGCAGGCAGAGTATGTCGAATGTGTATATTTCTTGGGAATCGATGTTATCCCCAATGTGAAGACGCAGTAATCAGCAGAGGACGTTGGCAGCAGAAGAGTTCGGCAGATCATTTCAAGGCAATCGACTGATGGTGGAAGCAGGCAGAGTATGTCGAATGTGTAAATTTCTTGGGAATCGATGTTATCCCCAATGTGAAGACGCAGGAAGCAGCAGAGGCCGTTGGCGGCAGAAGAGTTCGGCAGATCATTTCAAGGCAATCGACTGATGGTGGAAGCAGGCAGAGTATGTCGAATGTGTAAATTTCTTGGGAATCGATGTTACCCCCAATGTGAAGACGCAGGAAGCAGCAGAGGACGTTGGCGGCAGAAGAGTTCGGCAGATCATTTCAAGGCAATCGACTGATGGTGGAAGCAGGCAGAGTATGTCGAATGTGTATATTTCTTGGGAATCGATGTTATCCCCAATGTGAAGACGCAGGAAGCAGCAGAGGACGTTGGCAGCAGAAGAGTTCGGCAGATCATTTCAAGGCAATCGACTGATGGTGGAAGCAGGCAGAGTATGTCGAATGTGTATATTTCTTGGGAATCGATGTTATCCCCAATGTGAAGACGCAGGAAGCAGCAGAGGACGTTGGCAGCAGAAGAGTTCGGCAGATCATTTCAAGGCAATTGACTGATGGTGGAAGCAGGCAGAGTATGTCGAATGTGTAAATTTCTTGGGAATCGATGTTATCCCCAATGTGAAGACGCAGGAAGCAGCAGAGGATGTTGGCAGCAGAAGAGTTCGGCAGATCATTTCAAGGCAATCGACTGATGGTGGAAGCAGGCAGAGTATGTCGAATGTGTATATTTCTTGGGAATCGATGTTATCCCCAATGTGAAGACGCAGGAAGCAGCAGAAGAGTTCGGCAGATCATTTCAAGGCAATCGACTGATGGTGGAAGCAGGCAGAGTATGTCGAATGTGTAAATTTCTTGGGAATCGATGTTATCCCCAATGTGAAGACGCAGGAAGCAGCAGAGGACGTTGGCAGCAGAAGAGTTCGGCAGATCATTTCAAGGCAATCGACTGATGGTGGAAGCAGGCAGAGAATGTCGAATGTTTAAATTTCTTGGGAATCGATGTTATCCCCAAAGTAAAAACGCAGGAAGCAGTGGAGAACGTTGGCAGCAGAAGAGTTCGGCAGATCATTTCAAGGCAATCGACCGATGGTAGAAACAGGCAGAGAATAGGTAGCAATTTTTGTAGGTAACAGGTAGGAATTTTTGGATAATTTTTAAAACAATTTCGAAGTATCGTAACGAAAAAAATTTTATTTAACAAATTTTAGCTAGTTTGCACAATTAAATGCTAGATTAAACGATTAGTAACGTAATAAATAATGTCTTTATTAATCATGTTGCGAGAAACAACATACAGTTCATCGTTACGACGAGTGACCATCTCAGCAGCCCATCTGTCGAGGGCAGAAATCAGGGCTTTTAAACCTCCGTTCTCCTTAACAGTAATAGTCATCAGCTCAATATAAAATAATAAGTGAATAAAACTCCAGATGGTATCCAAATACAAATACTGGGCCAAAAGTCCCAGACCAACCAAGAAAAAAACAAGACTTACGCATCTAGTCTCATCCATCGTAGTACAATATTTCGCTTTTTTTTTTTTAGCAAAAAAATCAAACTTAATTCGTTTTCACACAAGTTTGTTTGAAAACAATTTACACAAATTTGTTGATGTTTGCATTGTTACCCCTTTGTTTAGTAACCATTGTTTTAATACATTTGATTCACATTGTTAAGGAATTCTATTTGCATTGTTTGTTTTAAATGCTCTTTAACAATAGCTGCAACAATGCCTCATCTCCTGTTTCCATTAATGCTGAGATTGGCAAAAGAAAAGTTAGATTTATGTAACTATACCCTATCAGCCGAATTTTTTGATTTTCTTTATTCGTTAAAATTTTAAAATTGTATACTAAACGTCCAAACAAAATTGAGTTTCGATGCAAAAAAAAAAAAAAAAAAAAAAAATTCATTCACATGCATATTTATTTTGTTTCCTCCATCACAAATTTCTTGTCCTTGATCAATGTTTCGTTTCTTTGACCCTTTTAATGTTTTTTAATATTCGATAAATTCATAATGAGTTCAACGTTGGTATGAAGCCATCAAGATGATCTGCGATACATTCACAATCCTTAAAACGCATCCCAAGCGAGCACGGCAACACTATTATCAAAATACTGTAAATGCAATTAAAAAAGAGCCCTATCTAATGCAGGGCAACCTAATTTAATTATGTGTATTTCTATTAAGAAATGGATCCTATCGCTATACAATTAAACGAGCTCAAATGTATTGCAGGAAAATAAAATAATAAATCATTATTTAGAAATGATTATGAAGAATAATTATTTCCCAGTTCATTTTTCGCCAAAGTTTTTATGGGCTATTCATGCCATCCTAATTCCTGCATACAGAACTGCCACTTTCCCACATAGCCCAAAAAGAGTCCACCATATAGTTGTGCTCGAGCGAAGTTCAACAAAGTCAGCTTTCTGTGGAAAAAAATGCGTCGGTTCAAATTAAAAAAACGCTGCTATTCAAAGCGGGAAAATGTTAACGGAAAAGGTTTTGAAGCCTGTGCAATAAGTAGATAACACTACTGTATTTTTTTAAAAAAATATGGCGATTTCTGCTTGGGACATTGATTGAAGCAACCTTTTAAAAGTTTCGCGGAAAGGAGAGTAGAGTTTTCCATCAATTCCATTCCAGAATCAGACAGCTCTTCAGAAATCGTTTCAATTTCTTGTGAGGGAAAGGCTCTTCACTGTCGACGGGTGTTACAAGATCACCTAATTCGTCACTGTTTTGAGTTTTTCTTTTGTTCGTATCTGGAGATTCTTCTTCATCCTTTAAAAGATTAATTTTCAAATAGATGGAATTCCTACGAAATGGTTGGCAATACTTTGGCGAAGAGTACATTGCTATGGCAACGCGACTGACGCTCTGCAACGTAGGAATGGAGTTCTAGTTTTCACAAATTAATACAACGTGCACTTACAAAGTCGCATTCTTCAAATCAGCACCCGAGAAGGGTTGACCGCATTGAACCTGCCAATTCCAAAGCAATTATTCAATGATGGTGGGTTCTGGTTAAGTATTTATTTATGAAAACCAATATCATCAACTTCATGATACGAGGCCAGAAGTGAAGTGTGCGTTTGGCTTCATAAATGAGGAAGCTGCTTTCCGAACCCAACATTCGATCTCAAGCAATTCGCCCGAAAGCCTTTTATCGGGCCAGAGCAGGCTAAGCTGCCATCGGTTGTTGGGAGTGACATTACGAGGGTAAGGGGAAAAGTTCTCGGCCTGACAATAAAAGACTGCGACTTTCAGTTAAAATATGATTTTATTTTTCTACATATTCTGCCTTGACTTCAACACACTTGGTCCAACGTTTCTCCAACATCAGCATTCCTTCCCGAAAGTGAGAGTCTGGAAGGTTGTGAAAATATTCATCTACGATAATCTCAACTTCTTCATTGGATACGAAGCACTTCCCAGAAACAAATTTCTTCAAGTTTGGGAACAAATGAAAGTCTGAGGGTGCCAAATCAGGAGAATAGGGGGGGATGGCTAAGCAAATCGTACCCCAAATCCTAGTTTTCCCATCGCCAACGTACCCTTGTGCACAGGTACGTTGTCCAGGTGAAAGAAGACTTTTTTCTTCTTCAATCCAGGCCACTTCTCGCGAATTTCGGCATCCAGCTGAGAAAGCCAACTGGTCTGGCATCCAACTGATCAAATATTGCTCCAACTGGTTGGAGTAATATTTGCCTGTAATTGTTTTGTCTTTTGCAAGGCAATCAATTAAGAAGGAATCCAGGTAATCAATTAGCAAGGAATTCCCATGATGTCCCTGTTAAAAAACGTTAAATCTGCAAGTTGGAATGTTCCTCCATTCGATTTGAAGAGATGAGGAAACGGTGTACATTTTATTCCCAGGGGTGTCGTATAAAATTGTGTTGGAGAAATAGTTTGCCGGAGCTGAGAAGTAGTCAAAAATCAAGAATCCACAATTCCAATTAAAAAAAACCCATCGCCCATCGATAATTCATTAAAAATAACAATTACTTTTCATCCTTCGTTAATTAGAATCCAAACAGCAGCACAACAAGATGACAAAAAAAAAAAAAAAAAAAAAAAAAAAATTCAAGCAAAATAGAAGAAAATAAATTGTTACTAATTTCGACCACCCTGCAGCGAAAGGAGGAAAAAAAATTTCTCTGCGAGATGAGGAATCTAATGAACGTTATCGATTACGGGATCGTTTTTAACAGGATGCCTCAGCTTGCAGTTGCTGAAATAATGACAACCGCACAACAGAACACGGTTCGGGAGATGCACACAAGGGGTCGTGCTTTACACCCCCCGCCCCCTTTTCAGAAAAATAGAGACCACCTCCCATCCTCCTTCGGAAATCTGCCTTCCTGAAATTAGAGCGAACAGAAAGATATAATTAAAAAGATTTGCGTTCCTTTTATGCATCTATATGTTTTAAAACATATAAAAATGTAGTCAATAATGTACCTTGAGGCTTGAAAATATTTACCAAAATCAACCCTAATTTTTGAATTGTATTGACTTTCATTAAGAAGTGAGTACACAGAGTATGAATAGGAGACAGAAGCATTTGGGTTGCCAATTTGAGGAATATTCCCATGGGATCATGCATTTCTCGCGACTTTCACTTCAAATTCGACGCGCCTGTAGCAAGTTCACTAATGTTGAGATATTAACGTTAACGTCACTACCGCAGAGATATTAATACGAAAAATAAAAAATGTGGAATTATTATTATTATTTTTATTCTTGCATGAAAGTAACTTCTTTAACTTTTTGTTATTAATATTTATTAATTTTTTCAACCTGATGCATGTATTACAGCTACTTTTATTTCATTTCTTGTGATTAATCACACATAGTTTTTCAAAGCGGGTCTATTACGTTTATGGAGACTAGATCCACTAAGGTTTCTTAAAAAAAAAAAAAAAAAAAAAAAAAAACGTTCTTTATACAGAAATTAAAAAAATTTTTTTTTTTTTTTTTTGTGTGTGTGTGTGTGGGATTAAAAAAACCTTTTGTCAATTTCGAGAAAAATAGCGCACTAAAAACAATAAAATGTACAGTAAAAAATCCTTTAAATGTTTCAGCAAATCTTTAGCACAAGAATGCTGTAAAAATATATTACATCAAATATCTTGTAACGACTTGATTTTTGTCATTACAGAATCTAATCTTTATATCCATCTGTCTGTTGTTATCCAACTTACTTTTTTGGCACAGTAACAAACTACTGTTTTTTAATAACTAAAAAGTTAACATTTAATCCAATTCAATATTGACAGAGTGTCGCTACTACACTTTTCCCTTTACCTTCTAAAAGAACTGCCAGTGTATCCTTAAAGAATAAATTTTATTTGAAAAATATAGCAATGGTGTACGGAAAATATTCGAGGCAGCACTGAATAGTCCCAGTTTGAGTGATGGCACCTCTGCTACCCTACAGAGCATTTGGCACTCAACTACCGCTTGTGGTGATATTCTTCAGTCACACATTGTTATTGTCATTAAAGATGAGAAGAACTCCCTTCACGCACTGTTTCGTCGCCGTTAGTAAGTGGCTTGAAGCGCCGCCCTCTTTCGCCTGCGGGGCGTAGAGATCTCTTCACAGTCCGCAAATCTTCAGCATTCATCATCAACAATCTTCCTTTTATTTAAACAGCAATGACATTCTGATCCCTTCTTCCCACTTTTTGTTTCACTTCATCTGCAATATTACTTCATGGTATATCATAATTTTCACAAACAGATGCAAAGACGGCCTTACTGCACTTGCTTGCACGGAGACCTAGTTCACAGACATTCAATGCCCTTTGCTGAGTGTCCAGCCGTAGCGAAACAGGGTTATTGAATATGAAGGAGCAGATTTTAACAGATATCTGCCCCTTCCTTTTGAATAACTCTGCATAATTACTTACTAAGGAAGAGTTCTGTGTATACTGTGTAACACACAGTAGAGATGAGAGACGTAACTTGATTAGGACCGGAGATATTCCAAATTAAAAAACAAAAAGTTTAAAGATAAAATTAAAAAAAAGAAACTTCAAAATGAAGGAGCAGATGTACCCAGTCTACGTTTGCCACACAACAAATGATGCTCACTCTGAATGCAAAAAGCAACTCTCCTCCTTCCATGGAAGTGTGACCCATCATCGGCCTCCCCATTGTAAATGAGCACTTAAACTCTGCTCCTTTATTTTGAATAACCACTTCTCCGCGTCCGTGGCTTATCTTCAAGTAATACGCACCCCTGTGCAGCGCTTGCCTTAAGGTATCCAAGACAGCTGTCTAAAGTGTTTGCCAGCTACATTAGAAATTTTTTTTTCTTTTTTAATAACACGGTATAAGGCAGAAAGAAAGGATGGTTCACTCCAGTGGCTGTAGGGGTGAGCTACTCACGCTGGAAGAGCCCCTACAAGGGGTGATAAATAAATGTATGTAACAAAAAAATAAGGTAAATCTGTGGGAGCATATTCAACCTATTCTAATATTTCTCTGCAAGGAGTTGGTGCAAATATTTTGTACACCGAGAAATGCAAAGAATGCGTTCTGAAAGAAAAATGTTATTATCCATGTTTACAAAGGAAAAATTTTTTGGCATGGCTGCACGGAGAAATTCGCATCAGAGATAAATCAAGATTTAAGACCGAAAATTTCATCCAAACGAGAATACTTCATAAAAGGTCGGGAAAAATGAAAGCCGTCAACACACAAAACCCTTGATTAAATTTTGCTAGAAAAGAGCGTCCCTCCTCGAGTTATAAAATTATTTATCAAGCTTTCTATACAACATTTATTCAATTTCTCAGTCGAAGTGTCAGAAATCGATGGCCGCGCTTATTAAGAACCGTAATTTTAATTAAAAAAAAGCTTGATTTAATAAATATGCATCCCTTTTTATTTATGTCTTAATCGTCAGACGACTTCTCAAGTTGGATTCCTACCAGAGACCACAAGCGTCTAGATGCAGAGAGCCAGACAGCCCTTAAAAAGCCGATTCTTCTGTTCTACATCACGTTTCGAGAAAAGTAACAGGTGGGCTGAAATGTTCGTAGGCTAAAACATAGATGGCGCTACTAGTATTAAATCCATACGATTTTTAGTTAGCCCTCACCTTCCAAAGACACGTGTATGAATTTGACAGCTGTTGCACTATTAGTATGTGAGTTATAGCATTTTTAGTGAAGCAACTTTTGTTAGTTTGAAAAAATGGATCAAAAGGAATTTCGTGTGTTAAGTAAAGCATTGCTTTTTGGCGAAAAAAAAAATACTATTGAAGCCAAAGCTTGGCTTGATAAACATTATTCGCACTTTGCACCAGGAAAATCAACCGTAGAGAAGTGGTTTGCTAAATTTAAAAGAGGCGAAATGAGCACCGAGGACGATGCACGCAGTGGACGCCCCAAAGAGGCTGTTACCGAAGAAAACATCAAAAAAGTCCACAAAGCAATTTCTGATAGCCGTAAAGTGAAGTTGATTGAGACAGCTGAGACCTTAAAGATATCAAAGGAACGTGTTGGGCATATCGTGAGTGAATATTTGGATATGCGAAAGCTCTGCTCAAAGTGGGTGCCGCGCGAGCTCACAATCGACCCAAAACAACAACGAATTCATGATTCTAAGCAGTGTTTGGAGCTGTTCAATCGTAATAAACCCGAATTTTTGCGTCGATATGTGACAATGGAGGAAACAGCCGAGTGGACTGCACGTGATGAACACTAAAAATGCTATAACTCACATACGAATAGTGCAACAGCCGTCGCATTTATACAAGTATCTTTTGAAGGTTAGAGCTAACTAAAACTCAGATGGGTTTAATACTAGTAGCGCCATCTATGTGTCAGCCTACGAACTTTTCAGCCCACCTATTATTTAACTTAAATGTAATCCAACTTGTGAGCAATGCAATAAAAGACTCTCTTTAGCCAATAGGAAAGCACCTGGATCTGTGGTACGAACCATGCAAGGGGTGGGGTGGGGTGAATGAGTCTCCACTTCTCGGTGGGATTGCAGCTTCATGATTTTAATGACGAGACAAAGACGTTTGATGTGTGTAACAAGTGAGTCAAGACAAGCATTTATGCACAGACACTTTATTCAAAATCTAGGTAACACTTTCAGTTTGTCATGGAATGCTGTGGTGGGGGGAGTGGAGTGGCCAGGCGACGGGTCTCCTCTCCGTGTCGCTGCTCAGCTTCCGCCATCGGGAGGGGGGCCACACGATGTGGGACGCCTTCGCGAAGATCAGCCCCACGGACACCTGGAAAACACAAAATAAATGCACACTTTCAGTAATCCATTATCTCCGTTAGTTCGATTGAAGAAGCTCTTTCCTTGGAGTAATGTTATGTTATAATGAAGTGTTACCTGTTCATTTAGCATTTATAGGATGCATGCATTTTTTATAGGTAAATGTCTTTTAGGGTCCTGAATGGCCGAGTGTCTAGCGGTTTCGGGTTAGAGTCCCGGCGGTGCCATGGATGTTTATAGAGGTTCGGAATCCACTTTAAGCCGTAGGTCCCTGTCTCCCATGACTGTAAGAGCGTCACGGAGCCAAAGTCAGACTTCTACCTACAGGTGCTCCATCACAACAGAAGCTGCTTCCTTCCCCTACAACCATGAGTACATATGGGCTCGTGGACTTGGTCTAGATGTCTACCAAGTGGGATAAGAAACAACAACAGTAATAAATACAGCACGTATGAGTTTGAGGCTTCACGTGGTGGTCATACACCTCACGCGATTTTCGCTTTGTATTTTGAGGACAGTTTGGTGATCATCTCTACCGTCGGACATTGTGCTGGTAGCGCTAATGTCTCCTGTGCTACAACGATTTTCTAAAAAAGTCATTTTAGCTGCAAATAAATGTACATTTAATTTTTCTAAATATTTGGCATTTATATTCTATTCTTCTAATTTTCTTCTGTAATATTTTGCCCTCAATATGATTCAAAAGTAAAATGGTCATTTATATCTCTTCGTAATTTTGTTATTATTTTTATTACATTACATTCAAAATGATCAGAATCATAAAAAAAAAAAAAAAAAAAAAAAATTATCGATTTATCTTAGTCAGCACGTAGTTAAATAAATGTTGTGAATTGAAAGAAATAATTCTTTTCAAGTTACAAGTCAATTTCTTTCAAGAACCCCAACTCTCTGATCCTTTTGAATAGGGAAACGCGATCTATTTTGGTACGACTCAGTGATGGCTAAAAAGCTGATTTATTTAGCAACGCTCATGCTCTCTAAAACAATCTTGAGTGGAAGATTGGTTGGTTAGTTTGGGTTTAATGGCACAAGATCCAGATTTGGCTATGCTGCGCCAAACAAGATGGTAAAAGCAAAAGGCAATTAGCAATAAAACCAGTTAAATTCGCGACCCCGTGTAAACATAAAAAACCATGATAAATATACGTAAAAATTAGGAAATACAGGTATCATATTTAAAAGACAAATGTAGGGTTAAAAAAAATATTAAGACGAAATACACGATTAAAATATTTACACATAAAAAACCTGAAATAAATTGTTCAAGGTTAATGTAAAATCGACGTAATACGCATGGTACATGGTTAAAATATTAAGTGCAATTAAATTTTAAAAATAAATCATTCAGAAATCATTTCAGTCTCTTTATATTTCACTATATCGCTAGTATCGGAGCTGTCCTCTGACGTAGATTCTGTAGACTCTGACGGAGAAAGCGGTTTGGTAAATCTTTTGCTATTTAATAAAGTCTGTTTTGAGTTCGATTTCAGTGCGTCTACTTTTTTATTTTTTCCAACTGCAGAAGCCGTAGGGTTAGTTTTATTTTGAACTACCTTTTTTGTTGTTTGCAGTGAAGTGTACTTGCTTCTTGGGCTGAATTTTGAATGAGAATGGACTGGAGTGTGGACGAACTGTTTTAGAGGGAACTGAATTGGATGTAGACGGAGCAGATATTAAATTAGCAGAAGCAGCACAATCGGTAGATCTGGGTTTTGGATTAGAAAGTGGTTTAAATTTTCTAAGTGGTGGGCAAATTATTCCTGTTATATTGCTATCAGTCATTATGGAGACAGAACAAGTAGGAACTTTAAGAGTAGATGTAATGTTATTTTTGGCAATTGCTGCATATGAGGTAGAAGACTGTTGAAGGATCATTTTTTTGGCGTCGAGATATGATAATTTCTGATTAGTTTTGAGTTCTTGAATTTGTTTCTCTTGCTTCCATTTTGGACAGGATTTTGAATTAGAGGGATGAGGCTGTTGACAATTTACACATTTAGGTGTAGCACGGCAATTTAGGTAGGAATGGCCTGCAGTAGCACAATTTGAACAGGTTTGTGAACCACGGCAAGCGTTTTTTGAATGTCCGAATTTTTGACAATTAAAACAACGAAGAGGATTTGCAATGTAAGGTCGTACGGGGCAATTAAGATATCCGGCTTTAATGCTTTTGGATAGGATAGATCCGTAGAATCTCAGGACTCTATGTGTTTTGTGGTGATAGAATCAGGGCCGTTTTTAATGATTATTTTGCGAGCCGAAGAAACATCTTAGGAACTTAATTCAGAGACGATTTCATTCAGAAAGACGTGTTGAAGATCTGGTTCGGAAATAACACCCTCGCAATAATTTAACGTTTTATGTGCTTCTACTTTAACAGGGAAATCTAGAAAATGGTTAGTGCATAAAAAGAATTTTGATTGAGCAGGGGCATATGTTTCGATGAGGAGATCATCAGATTCGAGTTTTTTTTTAACAGTTTTAAGGTCGCCGCCTATGGCCTGCAAACCTTTTTGTATTTTAAATGGCGAAGTGATGTTAGATTCTTTGTTAGGGGCAGATACAATGAGAAATGTAGCGAATTGAGAGGCCCATTCATGATACGGTATTTTCAATGTTTGGACAGGTACAGATGGAGAGATATTTGATGAGGGCGAATTTAGGCCTTCGCCAAGGCACGGAATTTTAGATACAGAAGTCATAAATTGAAAAACACGTATGTTTGGGTCCTAGATCGCACCGTCCACCACGGAGCCCTACGAAGGAAAGCAGATTCCTGCCTTAGTGCTAACCAGGACCTATACGGTCAAAGCCACTTCCGGGAACAACCTCCACCCTTAGCGAGATGCCCAAGAAGTGACCCATCGCTTGAATCGAAAGCAATCCCAGACACAAAGGACTAGTAATTGCCAGCCGATTGATGCACCCGGAAACTGAGGTGTACCGAGGTGAGGCGAGAGTCGCAACTCTAGCTGGACTCCATCCCCAGGATCTTCTTTTCCCGAGACATGGGTCGCCAGCATGGCAAACACGTGGGTCAGAAGACTGACATTGTTAGTAACATTCGTAAAAACAAAGAAAATTGACATTAGTCAAACGATATAGCAAAAAAATAAATTAATGTAAAAAACGACGCAAATAACACCATGGCAAAAAAGAAAAGATGGAACTCGGAAGAAGAAATCAAAGACAAAATTATGGCGGTAATGAGACAATGATACGAAACAAAAATGAGGTCTGCGTTCTAGACGATGAAAAAGAAAAAAAAAAAGAGAAGACAAAAGCATGAAGGAAAAGTTCACTGGATAACTCCAGGGTCGTGACACCCGTACACATCTAAAGAAGATGCGCCCCTGAGGGGCTTGAGTGGAAGAATCGAATCTCGTCCAATTTTTACTTTCTAATCTGGCAATTTACCTTCGTACATTAGAATCGGCTGATTCCCTAACAACAGGCCTTGACGAAGGGACGCCCAACACGAGATCTTAAGTTTTGACTTGAAGTCTTGGGTTCTTCGTTTTTTATTACGAAAATTATGTATAAAAAAAAGCTGTGGTTTGGATTTCTTAGGGAAGAAACACGCATAGTTATTATTAGAATGTGGAAAAATATATATCTAGGATGCCTTAGAATTTTACTAGAATAAAATAGTACGACTAAACTTTATCCGAAGTTTTCTGTTACGTTTACGAGGTTGCTATCAATTTGATTTTTGTATTGAATAAGAATATTAATTTGGCAACTCTGATGCTGCACCTGCTGCGTCTGGTCTTCAGCTCTCTTCACTTTGCTTCACTTGTGTCGGCTTACATTGTGCTGATGAAATTTGCACGAGCTACAATGGACCCTTTTAGTTCGAGATGAAAAAGATATTGATAAAAGATACGACGTTTGTTTTACACTTGGGCATTGTAGGCATCCCCAAACGTGCTTACTAAATTTACATACCAAAACTAACACTTATATCTGATTACAACAAAACAAATAACTCTCTTTATTCATTAACAAAATCTATACAATGTCTTTTACGCCATTTTGATAGCCTACATATTTTAAAGGGAATTTCTACTGCAGAGACCTTCAGTTCCGAAGAAAATTAACATGACATATTCAAAGCAGAGGTGGACAAAGGTTGAACAGAATGCATTCTGGAAATTCTACAAAGGCCCCAACCAATGGGACTTATTTCGTTACCTTGAATGTGAAGCAAAGTGCCATTGCCATTCAAGTAAAGAATTCATCGTTGTGCATTCACACGACTTTTATCTTCTCTAGGTGAATGGCTCGAGAGCGTTTCCTTATTACGTGACTTTTTTTTCCGCACACATAAGTACGCTGAAGGTTATGTTTATCGTAAACTTATTGTCTGCATGGCAAGAAACGAAATAAGACCACGTAATAAGCGCTACCTTTCATATCACACCACATCAGTATGCCTAGAGCTGAGTTGCCCCTTTAGTTTGGGAATGATGTGGGAGAGAAGAAGTCTGATTGGGCTCTGTGACGCTCTACGGTCATAGGAGACCAGGGCTACGGCTTAAAGTGGAATCCGAATCACTACAAACATCGATGGCACCGCCGGGATTCGAACCCAATACCTGTGGGACCGAGCGCTAGCCACTCGGCCATCAGGACTCAAGCGTAATAAGTGTAATAAGCGCTTAAAGATACCGCAGTTGAAAGCAGTTTTAAAATTTAAACGACGCTAAAACAACTCTTAAACTACGACATTTTGAAAGAGTGTTGCCAATCATAAGGCCAAAAAAGACGCAAATAAATGTTAAACAAACACGGACACCAGTGTAAACATCTGTCCGATGAACTAAACAGTTTTACGATAAATGATCATTTTCTTTATTTAAAAAAATATCTCAATGGATGAAGCCTCTAAATGTAAAGGGACGTTGGAAATTTGCAGCTAAAGATGCAATAGCATTGTGAATAATCTGTATGGGAAGCCAGAATTCGTACCAAAACCAGAAAAGAATTCGCCACAAAATTAGAGAAGAGACGAAGAAGGCCAGAAGGCGGCGCTCCATAACACGATTTCCAGCCGAGACGAGTAATTGAATCGAGTTCGGGCACTTCGACCGGAAAATGAGCTTTGGAGTGCGGGACACTCGGAAACCGTAACTGAATTTAATCTCTCGCTTTCCAGTGATCAGTCGCGAGCTCAGACATGCCGCGGGTTTCGAATGACTCCGGGAAGAAGAGTGCTGACTACTCTATTGTGCGCAAAATCAGATTTCATTATTATTATTTTTTTCTCTTACGGCGTTCGCACCTTGAGTTCTACCTCAGGGTATAAGATTTTACTCGCAACTTTCTAACAAATAAAAAACGAATGTGAGGCATTTCGGGGTTTATGTATAATGAATCTTACTGTGGTTTTATTATGCGATTCTATGAAGGACAAGATAATCTGCGAATACTGTTGTGCGATTATAGGCTGCTTAAAAGAATTAAAGGATAGTGTTATGCAAACAAATTGATTGTGTTTCTAATACACTTCTTCTCTTTTGATATTTGTATTGATACACACGCACTAATGGATTATTAACAAAAGAAAGCACATACTTGTATTAAAGATGAACAAACAGTTCAAATAATGTTCTACAGATAGTGCCATGCGTCCAATCTACATCATTTTTTTTAATTTTTCTGACAAGCGTATAATAAGCTGCCCTCTGTCTGTCCTGTCGCTGTCATTATAGGACAGAAGTATAATCATCGACTACACAATTTCGAAACTCAATCTGAATTTGCGGGGCATAGTGAAGTCGGAAAAGGCAATCAGAAAACAATAAATAAATCACCCAGTTGACTGTTCGAAATTTGCAGAAACGGGTACTGTAAATGGGCAAGCGTCGAACGGATAGGCGTCGTGTTGAAAGAAGGAAATTGCAGAAATGTTAAAGGCCCATTTGCTTTGTTATTTTAGAAAATCATTGAAAAGATTATGCAGTCAAGCTGAGGTTTAGTAGGGAATATGTCAATGCCCTGTGGAGAGGCTGAAATTTCATGCGTTCACTATGAAATCAGTCGCACAGGAATTAAAAAAAAAAAATAGATAGCTCGATAGTTTTATACTTATAGAGTAGTAATAAAACAGAAGGCGTCCACCTATACTAAGGGAATTTGTTCAATCAAACATCTCCCGTCCTTTTCGTACTAGAGTTGGTGCTTCATCGCCCCTTGGCTTCTTTTTAATGCGAGCGTTTATTTAGAAAACATATACATCTTACGAAGCGATTTTGAAAATTCTTCCTATTATTCCACTATGTGCTTAATGAAGATGAATGGATACAAGAAGTGTTATTTTGCTTGTATCTGCTTGCTCTGATCATTTTGTATAGAATTGAATAAAATATTAAAAAAACTTCGCATAAATGCTAATTATTTAGAAAAATTAAATCTACATTTACTAACAGCTAAACATATTTGTTTGAAAATCGTTGTAGGGTAGTAGATCTTTTCCTTGCTTGGCGACAACAATTTAGAGTAGAAATGCCGACAGTTAAAAGTGTTGGCAGAAATAGCCAAGCTACTATCGCATATGCTAAACAACAAAACCCTGAAAAGCATGCCTAAAACTCACGTGAGGAGTATGTTTGCCTCGAAGTGGTAACCCAGATGCACGCTCTTTAATAGTACTACTCTGTATGAACTACACTACTGGCCATTAAAATTGCTACACAAAGAAGGCAACATGCTACAGACGTGAAATTTAAACGACAGGAAGAAGGTGCTGCGATATGCAAATGATTAGCTTTTCAGCGCATTCAGACAAAGCAGGTGTCGGTAGCGACACCTACAATGGGTTTAAATGAGGAAATTGATCACCCGGTTTCTCATACATAAATTGCATTTGAATGTTGTTGCCTGGTGAAAAGTTGTTTTAATGTCTCGTATAAGAAGCAAAAATGCGTACCAGCACGTTTCTGACATTGATAAAGGTCGTTTGATATGTCTGTTCCATGGTTGTCGACAGACTGGCTCGTCACCATACGTCAGTCACTATGGTTGATGAGCTGTGGCGTCGTGTTGAAACTGCATCGGCATCTGTACCTGTACATACCATCCAATCTCTGTTCGACTCAATGCCCAGGCGTATAAGAGCTGTTATTACTGACAGAGGTGCTTGTTCTGGGTACTGATTTAACAGGATCTATGCACCCAAATTTCTTGAAAATTTAATCACTTGTTATTTCCAGTATAATATATTTATCTAATAAATATCATTTTGTTATCTGCATTTCTTCCTGGTATAACAATTTTAATAGCCAGTAGTGAACATGTTCACCTGCAGTAGAAGCATGTGATTTTATTTGCCAAGAAAGTTATTAGTAAATCTATGCGTACATCAACGTTAGGATTATGTACTGCATTTTCAACGTGACTGCACTTTCTGCTTTGCTTTCTGGTTAAGGAAAGTGTGTGATTATCATTACAGAGAATGAATGGGTCATTCGTGTGACTGGCGGCCCCGAAAGAACCCAATCACGAGCAGGAGACAAAAGGCCATCGATTGGGCGCAGATTAAAGTCATGCCTCAACGTCGCCCCGGTGTTTATCTTCACGCCTCGGGAGCGACGCCATCCATCAAGCGGCCGCCGGCGAGATAACGGCTTCACACTCCAATCGCTCCGTCAATCGAACTTAATTGTTTACGGATTGCCTTCCGCGTCTTCTGAGATAACGGGAGGCGGATTCTTCCTTTTTTTCTTTCTTTTTGAGCACACTTTTCCAAATTGACTTTCACGGATGAGTGATTGTGGCCGAAATTCTCAGCACTGCATGCCAAATTTCCTTTACTCCACATCTCACACCTTTCTGTAAGTCCCTCGATAACTAGAATGGTTGGGATGGGACATCGGTGTGTCTCGTGTAGATCGCGAACAGCCGAATGACAGGTGACGAGAGGATGGCAGTGCCCTCCGAAGATACTTGCCCCGCATATCGTATGGGAGAAAACCTGGAAAGCACCCACCAGGTTTTGGTTTGTCGCACTACGATCATCTTGTGCACACTTTAAGCTAAACAGACCGGGACCTACAGTTTATAGTGGATTCCGAACCACTCACAAACCTCCATGCCATCGCCAGGATTCGAACCAGAAGCCTGGGCTACCAAAGGCCTGTGCGCTAGCCACTTGGCCACTAGGCCACAACACCCAACAGGAAGCCTGGCTATCGATGCTTTGCATACATCGGCACACAATCGCAATCGAGTCTTCTCAGTTCTGAAACCGGTGACTGCAACAATAGTGCCAGGGACTTCAGCCTTCATGTACGCTAGCTGCGCAAGTTGCTGCGAGTATGGTGGAAAGATCGTTCACGATGGATGCTCGTTGTTCAGGCATTCGAATGTGGCCGCTATAGGACGCAAAAAAAAATCTGCACACGAATCGCGCGCGAATCTAATTAGACATCCATCTCGAATTCCTTTATTATATAAAAGGAAAAGCATGTAGTCTGAACAACTATCGCGTGGAAAATGGTAAGCGGCCAAGCCAGATGAATTCCAACACAGAGGTGTAAGAGTGGGAGAAAAGCCCCCATCCATAGTCATGCGTTCCTCTCATGACAGTCTATGTTAACTTCAAAAGCCTATATATATATATATATATATATATATATATATATATATACATATATATATATATATATATATATATATGGATAGTACTTTTAAAGTTAAAATTATCCTAACTGAAATGAATTGCTGACGAACTAGAAAACTGTTACACTTGTCGCAGATCAGAAAATTGAAATAACAATGGCCAGTGGTCACTGCCATAATAAGTGCAACAAGAAGGAATGGCGGCCGGAATCGTCAGAAATTTCACAAGTGCGTGATTGTAACATTGATAAAAGTAAGTGATCATTGAATGAAATGAAAGGAATTATGAAATGCAGGAAAGCTAAAAAAAAAAAAAAGGACCGAGGATCTTTTTGAGCTACCTCTAGTTCACGAACAGAAAAAGTTATGATGAAAACCGCACACGTACTTGGAGGCTACGTGGCGAACGTTTCAAATCAATCCACTGTTTCGAGCAGCGCACCGTGTCCACGCTTGGAATGTTTTCGTTCATTCATATTATAGTTGTCACATGACTGCTTAATACAGACAACCTTCCTTGGCCCACCCTATACTCCGATTTGTGAGCAATACAAAATGCGTGGAATGATCTGTATCGACAATTCGAGAAGCTTAGTATATATAAAAGAATAGCATTCTGAATCAAAATCCTGTATTCTAAAGAAACACTGCCCAGTTGAAGCTCATGTAGAAACAAAACCTACACTTTTTAACTTTTATTGAATTCGTGAATTACTGTTTGTAGGAATCATGTGTACCTCCGTACCCACTTTTTTCGTCCATTGTGACGTAGCAGTTTCTGTTTTATTTTTTCCCCACTTCCATGTATTAGTTTTACATACTACTTTTATTCTCTACTTTCTCATGCATTTCAGTTATTTATTCTTTTTTATTATTTTAGATTTTTTTAATTTCATGTTAGTTGCTTCTTTCCATTATCATCATCATTATTATTTTATTTTTTTCAGTTCTGTCTTACGTTTCAATTTATTATATTGTATGCAGAAATTTTGAGAATATTTTTTACTGTTGTAAGCTTTGTGTTATACTTGAGTAGTGTACAACGAGATTGTGTTTTACATAAAAAGTATATAAAGGAAATAAAAATATAAGCAGAACTTTAAAAAAAAAATGATCAACGCAATGGTCAGAAGACTCGTTTGTTAGAGCCCAGAGGGGGGCACTTACTGGTCCGAAGTAGTTGCTGTCCATGCTGTGAGCCGTGTGGTCCCCTTCCACCCAGCAGTGTCCGGCCGGGATGGACACGTAGCGAAGCATGTCGGACGCCCTGAAAACCAACAAACAGCGCCTCAGTTTCAAATTTCAATAATGTGACATTTACTGGAGAACACCTTAATATGAAGACTTTTTTCAATTTAGCTAAAATGTACGTTTTCTTAATGCTTTTTGTTGACGTATTGAGGTTTCGGCCACAGTAAATTGTCTAACGATCGCAATTCACCAGTAGGAAGATACATGCGGTCAACGACTGGCATTTCCGACCCTCAACACCTTTTCTTGTAGCCCTACACTTGTGGCTTTGAAGACGTTCGAAGCTCGGGGAAAGGATCTATTCGAAACTTTTGGGCAACGCTTGTCACAAATTTTTTGATTGATTTTTGTTGTTCACATATCTTTTAATAGAATTTGAAACATCATTAAATGTTTTAAAGCAATGCCTTTAAATATCTAATAAGAATTCAGGTATAATCATGTATAGTTTATATTATTAAATTTCAGTAGTGAACACATTTCAGACTTGAAAAAAAGTCTTTTTTTTCCATACAGTCCTAAGAACAGTTGCAATAATTGTCAAATCAATACACTAAATAAATTTCATTCTAAAACAATTCCAACGGAGAACATAAATTTAGTCTTTTAGCAGGTACCTGTTTTAAATTAAAAATCAGCAAAAGCCAATCATATCAGCATTTTGTTAGACCCTATCATTGATATTTAATGCAGGCGTATTTTGATTCCAGGTCTATTGCGAATGCGATTTTCATTTTGGATTTCTCTACTCGCGTGGAGTTCAATGAGTCATCATGGAGTGCTCCTGCTCCTCTTTGCCTATTAGCATTACGCGAACTCAGTAAGAGAGAGAGACTCCCGATTGAATCTTCATTATTTCCGTGACCCTTTCTGTTTTCATTAAACTATTCTAGTTGGACCGTATTTTAGCTCGTCAAGATTCGCCGAAGTAGCCAAAGATTTAAAAAATGTAGAATGGTGTTTATTAACATTTCGGATAAATATTGTCACACTCATTAATAATTTTGTGCGCTAAGTTTTTTTATTATTCGCAAGTTCGACAAGCAGTAAGAATGGGTGAGGAAATAGAAATATTTTTTATTAAATATTGGAAAAAAAATTAACTTTTGAATTGTATTCAGTTTTAGCGTTAATAAATGCAAGAAATTTACGCAGTAGAACATAAAATACTATATTCTGACTGCTTCTTCGTATCATGCAACGAACATGTACATTTGCAACTCATACTTGGCAGCAATGCTAGCAAAAAAGTAACTGTATCTACTATATGTTAAGCGAAAGAGCGGCGTTAGGCAACAAATAAATGGAGCTTTCATCGTACAGCCCAGGGCAGACCAAACAACTAAGGACTCAGGTCCCCCACAGTTAAGTGATGCAAATAATAAATAAATCGTTTACCTGACAGAAGCAAAAATGAAAAAAAAAATGTTTCTTTCTTCATTTTAGCTATAAGAACCCACTGAATGACGTCATCAAACTGGTTCAATTGGCTTTCGAAAGTAAAAATTTCTTCCGTCACTTTATCTCCCAGTTTTCTTGCCATTTTTAAATACAACTGGTGTTTTGTTTTGATTGGAATTCAATGAAGCTTTCAATCATTGTTTGGCGCGATTTTGATGTTGCCACCATGAGGAAGGTCGAACTAAGATGGTACCGCCCCTCCGTCAAGCTTAGTTTTTTCTGTGAACCCCACTTAAGCCATGTACCACACTGCTAATCCGGACGAGATTACAGTGCCAAAAGAGGGAAAACCAAGAAACCACGTATCAAGTAGTTGGCCATTTTATTCTAGATACAAGTGATGTGCTCTCGTTTAGATATCCATTTCGAAAAGCAAACAGCCCCGAGCACAACTTTTTAAGGTTTCATGACAAGTCGCTTCTTTTAAGAAGGAAATTGAAATCATTTTTTTTTTCTAATGCAGCTGGCAAACGGACGTCTTGGATGCCTTAAGGCAAGCGCTGCACAGACGTTACTCACTTTGCATTACCCAGGGGGCGCGTGTAACTTGATGGTAAGCCACGGACGCGGAGTAACAATGCTCCTGAAACGCTCTATGATCCTATTAGGGGACCGGGATCTACGGCTTAAAGTGGATTCCGAACCACTACAACACCCATGGGCAAAGCCGGGATTTGAACTCGATACCTGTGGTACCGAACTCCAGAGCGCTAGCCATTCGGCCATTAGGCTCCTGGAAATTGAAATCTTTTGAGTTCAATTTTCGGGCAGGTATTTTTTTTAACGCGGGAAAGATTTTAATAGACGCTTTGACGAATTTGCGTCACTTTTTTTCCCTCGTTTTGTCGATTCCCTCCCCCCGATTTCAGGTAATCTTTGCAAACAACGAATATCAACCCAGCTCACAAAACCAGGTTCAACTAGGTGTCATTTAAGTGAAAATATGCAATCTAGTATTTGTATTCATCCCACAGAAATAAATTTAATACAGCTATAAAATGCAGGACAGTATCGTGCAGGGTGCAAAAGGCATTTGTTTAAATACATGTTTCAAAGATTAAAAAAAAGAGAAGAAAAAGAAAAGAAGAAAGGGGTGACTCACTTGACGGTGTCCCCTTCGACGGCGATCACCCTCTTGATCAGCTTCTCGTCGGGATCTCGCGGGGACCTGGGAAATACAAAGATGTTAGCAGAGGCTCGATAAAATTTAAAACAACACGCAAACAACTATGAATCAAGCGAAAAATTTTCTTCATCGAAAACCTTACATATTTGAATAACGGATTTAAAAAAAAAAAAAAAAAAAAAAAAAATTGAAAGAAAGAATGCTAAGGGCTGGTATGCTACACTGTTTCAAACTCGCTTATCATTAAGTGCGTACATATTGACTCCGAAACGCAATAAAAAAAAAACAACGACTAAATTAAAATTTTTAATATTTTTTTTTAAAAATTGAAAAAAAAATCTTTCTTTTTTAGTTTGAAAATTAAATTTTAAATGTTCAGTTGCATCCAATTTTAAAACTATTCAAAATAAGTAATTTATAACGGAATGCCGTATGAATGCGCGACAAAGTTAAGAACACAAAGATAATTCCGACGCGAAAGGGTCAATAGGGTTCATTACGATGGGCCCAAGACATTGAACTTCACAGGAGAAATCTTGACCACTGCTGAGGAAGTTCAGTCAGTCTAAAGAGGGCGCTGCCGTAGGTGTTGCTAGATATAGTTTAAACGATTGCTTAATCGCGTAGTAAAATAAAGGTTTAAAACAATGACGATTCTTTAAGTTTTCAAATTGAAATTCCACCTCTGCGGATTCGGAATCTGGCAAGAGAGTCACAATGACACAGAAAGAGGAATTCATTCATTACCAATAGAATCCAAAGTTGCCCATCTTTCATTCAGCTGCGATGAAACAGAATGGAGGTTATGCACCCCCCCTCCCCTCCCTCCCTTGAGAAGCACCATTCATTCGACACGGTTTCCTTCTCGACTCTCGGAAAGCAATTAGAAAACCGTCCTTTCGACAACCGACCCTCCCCCCAACCCTTCCCCTTGATTCCGAGTTGAAAATATTGGATTCAACTTTATTGACTGGGCGAGGTCCTTCTTTTTTTTTTTTTTTCCATCCCTTTCGTTAATTATTCCCCACGTTGTTGACTCGAGAGATGGGGAAGGGAAAAGGGGGGGATTAATTTTTAATCGCCGGAACGCATCGGGCAAGAAGAGGACTTCATTAAGAAGAGCACTGCTCTCTCTCAAAAACGAGAGAGGGGGGTTTTTCAGGAGGGGAGAAAAAAAATCGCGGTTTCGTGTCAGCTCGTGTCTGCTTTCCAAGCACAGGCACGTTTTCTGTTTATTTTGTGTTTTTGTTCGCATCGCGGAACAATGCGACGTGACGTAGGCAGTGCATCGCTGGAAACGAAAAACAGTAAGAAGAAAAGCTCTCGTTTTTGTCAAGAACTCGAATATCGAGTAGGGAAAAAACATTTTTTTTTTAAATCCACAAGAGTGACAGAAATAGACACATATACCTTTCTATGATTGGGAACAACTTAAATTGCTGGCACTGCGCATACTACAACAAGGATCCTTCAGCAAAAAAATATACTTCTACAGAAAACGTATGTTTATGACAAAACAAGTAATGCAAAAAAAAATTTTTTAAATTCAATTCCTACTTTTTTTTCACTCTATTGCAGAAAGTATTTTATAAATAATTTTCATTCATTTTTTTATCTGGCGCCCTCTATGGGTAGATATATGCAACTTAAATTAAAAAAAAAAACTAAAATGAATTAATTAAATTTAATGACTGAATTAATATTTGATAAAACTGTATTCACATCCAGTGTCATCCACTACAAGTTCAAAAAAAAAATGTATTTGAACTCGAGTGGATGAATAAAAAGTATTTTATGAACGGTTGAAATATCGGGAGAGTGTGAGCTAATAGAAGGAATTGAAAAAAAGGAGCATGTTAAAGGAAATATTCAAAAATAATTAATGCATATATCTATTTATTGCTAATTTATAAATTTTTCATTTCGCAGTTTGTCTCAAAAAAAAAAAAAAAATTTTTTTACGTCGTAATACTGATGCTTGTATGACTGTATAACATGTATGATGTATACTGCTTGTATGACTGTATAGAATAATAACTATCAATGCGGGATTGAGAAGAAAAAAATATCGGCATGGCGCTTAATTTCATGTAATTCAAAAAGTTTTAGCGTTACTCACAATCACCCGTAGGGGATGGTTCCGGAAAAAAAAAAAAAAAAAAAAAACCTTTTCGCTGAATTGCGCAGAGGTTAAAGTGATACGTACGCAGCCAAAAAATGCTACGCTAACGCATCACTTTAGTATCTTTTGATGGGACATGAATTTTGGCGTCAGATTTTGGTTCATCTGTTACGCATAATACAATAAATTTAGGCTATCCCCAAGTATACGAAGATCTTCATAACGAGGCGACTATTTTAAGCGAAATCTCCTCTCGCACACCGAGAATGACAAAAAATATTCATGATCACCCTTTTTCCACAGACTACTTCATTGTAAAAACATTGCTTATAATATTAGAAGAAGATTAAAAACTAGTATTTATAATATTGTAAAAATGTTTTTTTTTGTTTTGTTCCAATGCAGCTGGCAAACACAGACAGCTTGGTCTTGGATGCCTTAAGGCAAGCGCTGCACAGACGTTACTCACTTTGCATTACCCAGAGGGCGCGTGTAACTTGAAGATACGGACGCGGAGTAACAATGCCCCCGCAACGCTCTACGATCCATTTTAGGACCGGGACCTACGGTTTAAAGTGGATTCCGAACCACTACAAACATCCATGGCACCGTCGGGACTCGAACCCGAAACCTGTGGTACCGAGCGCCAGAGCGCTAGCCACTCGGCCATTCAGGCCTTATTGTAAAAATGTTATTTATAGTATTGTAAAAATGTTCTTTATAATATTGTAAAGAAACTATTTATTATTTTGTAAAAATGTTCTTTATAATATTCTAAAGATACTATTTATTATTTTGCAAAATTTTATTTATAATATAATATAGAGAAAATGGAGCAGAGCGCGAAGCATTTGCACGATGGTCCTTTTTGAAAAATGGAGGAAGACGACGCTTGGTTATTAAGCTCTTTTAAAGGATGGGGCACTCGATGGTTTGGTTCGGTTTGTCTCTCTACTGTCATTCTGTGCACCCTTTAGGCTAATAAGACAGTTTAACGTGGATTCCAAACCACTCACAAACATCCATGCCACCGCCATAATTCGAACCTGAAGCCGGACATTCGTTGGAGAATTCAATTCTCAACATCCCTAACAACCGTCACGAACATGCTGAAAGCCATGCCGCTGCAGCCAAAAAACGTTACCGTGTGTTGTGAATTTTTATCATTTCATGGTCGATCCATTGAGGAGAGTTGTGCACTAACAGGTGAGCGGCATTGGGATTTATCGCCTACCATTGTTCTTCCTGGCTAACGGGTTTGGTTTGTCCCTCTACGGTCATCTTGTGCACACTTTTTAGGCTAAACAGACCGGGGCCTACAGTTTAAAGTGGATTCCGAACCACTGCAAACATCCATGGCCCCGCCGGGACTCGAACCCGAAACCTGCGGTACCGAACGCTAGCTACTCAGCCATCAAGCCCCTCCTGGCCTACGGGAGAGCAATGGAATGGGATGCGATCGTGCACGATGGAGTTTCTACAGCACGTCGAGTGATGGGATTATTACGAACAACGTTGACAACGAACGCCTTTTGGGCAGGCAGGAAGGAAGGAGACCTCCGAGCACCTGGTAACTCCTGATTTTGAGGCCACCTCAAATCACAGGCCTATATAGGAAATCCCAAATCACTGACAGCACTGAAAAATTACCATACGGCGGGAATTGCCAGCCATTCCCGTTGATATACTGCATGCCGATCCCTGCTCTATCGGACGTAATAGCAATCAATAGTGTTATTTGGCGATGGACATAGCGAAGATTTGCAGAAATAAATCATACTGAAATAAATGTCTCATTCAAAGTTATTTCCAAATAAATGTCTCATTCGATCGCATTAAGTTATGCGCCTTTCCGAAACATCCTCAGCGCCCTTTATTATCGAGATTTTTAATGTTTTTTCTTACGTACCACGGCGAATATTTATCTACAAATGGCGGGTCTTTTTTAACGCATTCTATTTTTGAATCAACCTCATTCCAAAGTTTATTACCAAAACCCTCCCCCCCTTCCCACGAACCTCCTGAAACACACATCCTCAAACCGGAAACGTCACAAAAAACCCAACTGATAGAATCTTGTTTCAGTATATGCTATGTAAGCAACGAATAAATGCGTACCAGTTCATGAAAGTTGTAAAACAATAATCTAACCATAACAATTTATGGTAATTAACGTTTGTAATGTCTAGCTGAAATTTCCATTGAATGAAAAGAAAAAAAAAAAAGTTATTCGCAATCGCATTTAATAACACGAAAGCTATCTCGTTCCGTTCACACTGAAATCTTTTAACCAAACCCATTAGCAACAGCGGGGTGTGTGATAAGCACCCACCCAACGATATGTTCTATAGGAAAACTAAAGTCGTTTCCCGCAACGACCGCAGACGCTGTTCTTATCCACCCGTAAAATAACTTTGTTCCCCCAAAACAGGCTGAAAAAAGAAATGATTAGGAATGGATATAAAAACGCCAGCGAACGATAACCGAATGTTTCCTGTGGGGTGGACGTGGGTGGGGCACGCAAACGATAAGACTAACGGAAAGAGATAACAGCAAATGCCCGGGCAAAGAGACAGATGGAATTTCCTTCAACCCCCATCGCTGCATGCGCAACCTAATGATTTGGGTTGGTTTGTGTGATTTAATGGCACTTTGGTCAGTTGCGCCAATCAAATGGTAACATTACAAGTAAAAGCGATTTAAAAACTCCATAAAAATTTGCTTTCACAAGTTATTGATTTAAATCCTCTGATAAAAAAACTTCTCATGCCACAATGAGTAAAAAAAATTCCAGTTATAATTCAATTCGAATGAATACATGATCATATCTTTCTTTTCTCCACAACATCCACAGGAACTCTCCGCGCACACGGATGCCTATTTCTATGAATTTATGAATGAATTTTTTTTATTCCGAATTCTAACTCACGACTCTTTATCTAATTTAATGCACTATGATCTTTATTAATGGATTAAAGAAGAATGCCCGAAATGAATTGTTCAATTTTTACTGAACTCAGAAAATGAAGAAATTCAGTGAACGTTCACAAAGTGTTCTTTTTTTCTTTCAATTTTTAAAGGTGTAGTATTGACATTCACTTAAAAGATATCCTTGTACACAAAATTTCTTTCAAAATAAACATATACATTATAAAAATAACTGTACCACACTAACAGGTACCAAAACACTACATATACAAGTAGCTGAAAACAAGTAAAAGAAAATGGTACTTTTTAATCACAAAGATGCTCTATTTGTAATGCATTGAATCATATTTTTTTTATTACAGAATAACTTATTTAATATCTTTCATTGGGGTCCCAAAATAGCTTCTTATAAACCCCAATGGTCAGAAAAGTCCCTCACTATTAACTTGATTTGATGTTAAAAGTCTTTGCTACAGTTCGTATTATGAAAGAGCACAATGGAATGGTCACCTTAACATTACCTGGAAATAAAAAAAAAAGTTATTTTCATAAAACAGTCAGGAGTTGGATTTGTAAACCGACTCCTGACTACGATTATTTCAAAAATTCTCGACTCTCCATTCTCTGGTTAAAACAATCATAAAACTTCGAAGATTGAACGATAAAATGGTCATTGTTAGTGAGTGGTTCGAATCAACGTTAAACTATAGGTCTCAGTCTAATTGGCCCAAAGTATGCACAAAATGACCGTAGAGCAACAAACCAATCTACATCTTTGAATTCGCCATTCACTCTTAAGAAATTTATCTTTTTTTTCTTCTTTTTATTTTAAATGATTTTATAGGTGGCTTCGTATAGATCTCTGATTGTTACTCTCTCCAAAAATGTTCTAAATGACTGCGCTTTTATATTTCATATCATGAATTAATATTTTGCTCATTCTTTCTTCTAATGAAATTTGTAATATGATCTAGTATCCAGGTTATGTTCACATTGGAATCTTCTACTAAAAGCTCTTGTATATCAAGTTCCGTAGTTCACCATACATTTTATCCCCTCCCCTTTGACTTGACCTTCTTTTGGCATAGTTCTGCAATCTTCTTAGTAACTTTTTCTGAGAGCACGTTCAGATCTGTACTTTCTTCGATAGGACAGCTGGATAAAAGTAAGTTCAGTTCGGATTTCAATTCTGACCAGTTCAGATCTTTAATTTTATATATTCTACTGCGTTTAATCCTAATTTCCTTAAGTACATCAATGAGGTTAACTATGTGAAAAAGTGACATTGATTCCACTTGTAATAAAACCTTTTTACGGTTGTCTGTATTTAATGTCCCATCGAAGGTTGGGAAAAAAAACAGCCTCTAAACGAGCAACCTGCAGCGTTAGTCCTTGAATGAGATGGATCAGGACAGACTGACGATCCATTCAACCCAAATCCAATCAACAGAAGAGGACTGATACTGCAGAACGGTTGGCTAAGCTCAGTGATTCTGTAACGAGACGGAAAAAACTTTTTCCTCTTTTTTCCTTTAAACGAATGTGGGACCCAAAGAAACCTATTTACCAGGGGAGACAACAATGGCGATTCCACAGGGAAGTATTACAAGAAGCGTTTCAATCCAGATGCCGTCCATTGGGAAAAAAGAATCCCAGGAAAAGGAAAAGCCTCCGAATTCAGCAAAAAATGTCAATGTGACAGAATAAAAAAAGCACGACTCTAAAAACAATTTAATCACCTCGTCTGTTTCTATCTTCGAAACATTACACATTTTTAATAAATGGGAAACTGGTTTAAAGACAACATGCACTCACTTATCCCCCACCCCATTTTTTGTCATCCCACATGAAGTGTACGATGACTGTTATATATAAAAAAAAAAAAAAAACTATTCCCCAGTTTGTCAATAATTTATAGTTGCCAATAACTAGAAAAAAAATCGTACGCATTATACGAAATTCAATTAAGCATATGAGTTTTTTTTATTGTCAAATAACAAAGAATTCCAACGAAGTTACGAAAATTGAATGGAATTCTCGGTGTTTGTTGTCTAATCCGTTTCCGATTGCGAAAAAAATATAAAAAAATTTCTGCTACCGCTAACATATTAAAAGTTTGAATGAAATGAAATACTTACAATCTATTAAATACATTCAAGTTCGAAAGCTTACCATCATTCAATACAACTATTAAAATCGGCTAGTGAGCAAATTAGCTTTAAGTTCTGAAACTGAGAATATATACAAATTTTCATTAGATGATATCATTACATACGAACCAATAGATTCTTAGCAACACGACTACAACCCATAGTAATGACCTGATGATTGGGATTAGTTCGCCGCTTAAGATCTCAAATAGAGTTGGAAAAACTGTCGTAACCACTCACAAACTTCGTTAAAACATTGGCAGAAATCTTAAATTAGACGCACACTTTACATTACAATAGTATGCTACGGTAAGATGTACGCCTTCCCCGATTAAGGACGTTAATACACCCAACGTAATGAATCAACACCCAAATAAAATCATTTACCAAATTTAAAAAAAAAACAGATATACTTTATAAATAAAAAAAATTTTAAGTATAGCTTTGCAAATTAATATGGCTTGTGCCAGCAATTGCCTCAAATATCAGATAATTGAAAAAGATATGTACACAAGTTCATAATCGGCATTTTTTCAACAACAAGTCATACACAATTGTGCCATAATGGCATGAAATACGAGCCGACAAAACGCCAACGACGCCATTATACGAGATGAACGTGAAATCTAGTTGCAATTGTGAATGCAACCAAGAAGATAAGTTCAGTGGCAATTCCAATAACTGGGAAAGAAAGCATTACGGGAAAAAGATATATCTTAGAAATGAAATATTGTAAGCATCAGTAAAAGACCCCAAATAAAAAATAAAAAATCGTTCCGATGTGTTATTGTAAAGCTCATCGCCCAACATGCTTATATGGTGTATGTGCATCCTACTTTATTTTTTTATACATTCTTACAGAACTGCATTTTGCTTCATCTTGAGAGAGAAAAAAATGCCGAAATTATGTGATTGCACAGCGAAATGAATAATTCAAATCCATTTCAGAAAAGGTTTCCTTCCGAAAGAAGTGCTCCCGAAATTGATCTTTTTGCTGTTGGTATTTCATCCAGAGAAAGCGATTTGAAATGCACTCGCATTCCTCGCAAGAAGTGATTCCAAGGACGGGCTCTATTTATTTCCAAGTCCTTTTTGCCTTGCATTTCATGCGGCGCGTTTCACTCAAGTCTCGTGGCTTGAGGCAGTGGACGGCAGCAGGGATTTCGCAATTTGTAAAAGATCCTTTTTTGAAGAAAAC
The DNA here is from genome assembly GCA_021605075.1 of Caerostris darwini. Lineage (NCBI taxonomy): Eukaryota > Metazoa > Arthropoda > Arachnida > Araneae > Araneidae > Caerostris > Caerostris darwini. The sequence goes on from BPLQ01006783.1 coordinate 1,249,169, forward strand.
ATGGCGTGCAGTTTTACCAAATTTTTCTGGATTGGCTGAATGAAGACAATTTTTTCATGAATTTGACTTTTAATGTACTTAATGCTCTCCAGTTGATAAGAAGGAAAACAGGCAATTGTTCTTCAACAGATAACCGACAATAATAAGGATAAATCCATTTTAAAATGCACGCTTAATAATCCCTTCAGCAAGTGGATTAGTTTTTTCGCCATAATTCTGCAACAAAATAACAAAATCAGAGCTCGGGAACAATGTTTTGTACTTAGAAGAAAAAGTAAAGATAAAAGCTCAAAAATGAATAGTAGACATTGAGTGTGGAATCAAGTAGAAAAGGGTTTCATAGTGGTCGGAGAGGCAGATCAACAAAAATATATATATATTTTCCATTGATAGCAATATTTAAAAGGCAATACTTTAATACTTTACTTACAATACTTTAAATCAATTCCACTGATAGCAATACTTAACATCCTTCTGTTGAAGACCATCTTTCGGTATTCAACAAAAGGATGGCCGTTCCCTTGTTGATTTCAGCACATTCGTTTCAACTGTCGGTTATTCTCTGACGAATGGAATTGTACTTAAAGGCGTCTCCTTCCACGTGCCAAGAGATTCAAATCAAGAAAGATCGCTAGAAGAACACCAGGTCAGGTATTGCTGTTCATTCGGCAGTGGAATACGACAAATTCTTTGCGAAATGATGGATATCAAAAGGTTTATAAGCAAGTACCACATCAAAAATATCTTTAATAAGCCGCAATACATTGACTGGGACTACCACACAATGTCTCATTTCCGAAACATCACGAGAATAAGGCAAAACCAAAGTTCTTTGGGACAGATTTGTTGTTAACGTTCCAATCTTGTAGTTTTCCTCCGCATCTAAGTAGGGAAAATAGAGAAAAGGAGACATTAAATTTAGTCAATTTTCATTTGACTGTGCACTACTACACCAAAAGGCTTTTAATATTGATGTATTTTAATAATAAGCAGTGTTCAAAACATCTTACAGAATCTAATCAATGGATAACATGTTAATAACAATAGGTCTTTTTCCCCATGGAGCGTGTTCATCATTTTCCCTTCACTTCTTATGGGAAAAAATTCGTTTGGTATGCATTCTGTTCGGTCCAAAAATCTGGAACAGATTAAGGAAGTTTATCAAAGTATCAGTGTATAAATAACAGTTATCTGTTAACTGATTTACCAATTACTGATTAGCCAATTCTGTAGTAGAAGCACCCCGCTGTTCAAACTACAAGTGGAAGAAGAAGAAAAAAGCTTCTTTCGTTCTCGGCGGAAATCAATGTTCTCGTCAGAAGAAGCGGGAATCGATGCGGGTCCTCCTGGGAACGGGAACAACTGTTCCCCTCAAACTCGCACGCGACGTTAATTGTGACGTATGCAGGGCACTCCCGTGCATACCCAATCGCTCCCTCGGGAACCATTGGGCTCGCGGAGCACGTGCGATCTGCGTGAATTATTGAGGGGGCGAAGGCTCTGCCTCGTGCACAAGTACGCAGAATGCTCGCCCCCCCCTTCAATTTTCTTTTTTGACTGAATTTCTTTCTAAAAGTACAACGAAAATTTTTTTTAAATCTGCGTTTTAATCCATGTCCACTTTTTGCAGCAAAGCAAGATCTAAGTTGAGTTTGGATCGAGATTCTAACTCTTCTTATCGATCGTCTGCCTCTTACTTGATTCTTCTTAGTTCTGGTCAGAATATTTTGCAAATTTTGGCGAATTTGCGGTTTAAAATGTATTATCAAAATCTATATATAGTGCAGAAAGATTCACAGTTAAAAATGTAACGATTTCTGTCTAATTCACATCTTACGTTCATCTGAAAACAGTTTTCATCATTGTTGTACCGTAAAACGATGCTTCCTCGTTGTAAGGAAATGGACATTACAGATTTTATAACTTAGTGTGACATTAAAGCTTACAGTCTTGCTCTTAAATATGCGTATTTGATGGATAACACATTTCGACTGCAGCATTTTATTGGATACTTTAGCTTTACTTATCCCCATTTTTTTTTTTTCACTTACATTTTGTATCGATCGATTTCTCTTAACAGCAGTTGATATATTTGGGATTTTCCCCCCTTAATTTATGCAAATTATTTACTGAAAATATTTTTTAATGAATATATCGTCAGCCAAAAGCAAATCCTACACACTTAACAAAAATGGCGGTTTGAGCGATGAATGGAACAATGATAGAAAATGTTTGCGCATCCATTATTCTGTGAAAAGCCAGACAGAATACCGAAGAAAAAAGAAAACACTCGTCCCTTGAAGTATGAAATAGATGCCTATAATCTGAAAAAATTTTCTTTACGGAAAGCCGTGTAGAATTGGAATAAAATTAATATAACAATAATGGCAGAACCTTATGTTGTTGTTCTAATGAAGCTGACAATACAGAGACAGTCAATCTTTATGCCATAAACAAGGGCTGCACCGCTGTTATTCAGTGAGCAGTACCCAGGGGGTACGTGTAGCTTGAAGATATGCTACGGACGCCAGTAACAATACCCCCACGACGCTCTACGATCTTGTTAGATCGGGACCTACGGTTTAAAATGAATTCCGAACCACTACAAACCTTCATGGCACCAACTGGATTCGAATCTGAAACCTGTAGTACCGAGCGGAAGAGCGCTAGCTACTCAACCATCAGGCCCCTGGCAGAACCTTATGATTGGGTGAAAATCTAATAAAGCTTTTACCTCTAAACATCGAAATGTTAAAAATGAGAATCACTGGACAGTCCTTAGTATCAGGGACAAAGAGACTTGTTCATGCCGTTCAGGACAAAAATCTTTAAGGAAACACTTTTAAACTGGGCTTGGCAGAAACATTTAAAAAACAGCACCCCCACACGGAATTCTGTGCTTGGTCTGTGCAGGCGTTTCGAGACTGACCGATGCCACAGAAACTGAACTTTTCTGGAAAAAACAATGCATTGGCAAACAAAAACTAAACGAGCACTGCAAAAACACGAAGGGAAAAAAAATCAAAAACACTTTACAGACAAATGAGTTCAGTTTCTTCCGCGACATTGTCAAATACTGAAATAACATTTTATTCAAAAATTGCATTGCTGGATGCAATAAAGCGTTACTAAAGAAAGAATTAATTAATAATTCTGATACAAAAAAAGTTGAATGTATACATCATGACTTTGGGAAGTCACTGTGTACAATAAACATTGTGATTAGCGCTTTAACAATGTTACCTTGAGCTTTATAAGGTAACGATACAATTGAGAAAAATTTCTGAAGGAAATCCAAAAATACAAAACAATACAAAAATTTTCAAAACAATTCAATACAAAAATTTCCAAAGAGTTTAAACGAATAGAAAGCTTCCTTAGCAATTAGTGTATATAAGGGTACAAACTTTGAAGGTGCAACCTACTAAAACATACATTTTTTGTATAGGAATATAAGATCATAAGGGACGCTTTGAGGCACGAACATCATTGCCAAGGCTATCTTTGATTCAATGTTTACTATAAATGTTCAAAATGGCGACAATCCCCAGTAATGTATCGTAGCAGCAAAGGAATGATGGAGAAAAAAAGATACCAGGCATCTGGAGAATAGAGCGACGAGGTCCTAAATCGAGTCAATTGGAGCCTGGTAAATGAGAGTACAGTTGCACATGCAGAGTAATAATAAAATAGAGTGCGCATTGAGGTTGCCAACCAGACTGTCGGAAAATTTAGCTACGCGCCGTAGTGTAGAATATAGAAGAAGCAAAAATCACTACATTTAAATTAATTTAAGAAAGTAAATTTTATTATGCATAAAGGTAAAAAAGTAAAACTTTACAAAAATCATACTTTTGGCTTTAACTTAATTATGATCAAATCATGTTACCTGCAGCCAGTCGACCATCGAGCTGACAATGCTTAATGGAATTATCAATTTATACATCCGTGCCCGACGTCTAGACCCATTACATGCCTTCAGTATAGGACGTAGGACTCGGATGTAAAACGCAAGTGAAATATTTGCATGATTTCCAATACTTCGGCAACACAGACGACGTGACGGGTACCAGTTGGGACAATGAGCCTGGGTGTTGCGAGACATTTGTTCGTGCCTCAACGCGTCACGTCCAACCCTACATTCCCAATAAAAAATATATGTTTTAGTAAGCTGTACCACTCCTCGAAGATTGTTTTTTTTTCTAAATATAAATAAGCCATGGGACAATCGAATTAAAATGATTCTAACAACAGGTGTAAAAGATCCTACCCTTAACATCCGGGAACTATGCCAGCAGATCTGTGAGAATTAGCAGTTGTAGAATCGAGCAACAGAAAACTGCCATTTGTTTGGTAAATACAAGTCAGTTTTTTTACGACCGTCAAGAGCGATTTTATTTTAACGACACATTCTCTTTTTGCATTTTTTTTCTCAGTTTGGGTTTTACGCTTGATTCTAAAGTTGCAAAATAGATGAAAATCAGCATTAAAAGTCCATAATGGAAAGCTGCTATTTCTTTTTTATATTTCAATAAAGAAATAACATTTTTAAAATGTTCAATTTATTAAAGTTAAACTTTTACTTTTTTTTTCAGTAAACATTGCTTTTAAAAAAACGTTGCTCAAAAATGAACCAGAAATGAAATGTATCCTTTATGAACACTTCTTCCATGACAACGCAATAAACAAACTCATGCATTGGAAGATGTCGTGCCTTGTTTTACTAGATGCATTCGAAAAATAGTTTTAAATGAATATCTTTTAAACATTCTTTTTCCATTGTTTAAAATTATAATCCAATCTATAAAATACGCATAATTTTTTTGAGAATAAGTCATTACATTCGTAGCATCGTGGTTGCTTTTAACCTTTCGCACATTACAATTAAATGACAGCGCAATTATTATTTAATCTGGAGCACCATTTTCAGATTGTCCTTTTCCGGCTGTCAATTCCTTCACATTTCCTCCCCACATGAACAAAATTAAATACCATTTAGCGTGGCTTCAGAAAAAGCTTTACTGTTATTCAACCAGCAATCTGGTGGGAGTGTAAACATCCGGCGGAAACGGACGAATATGTGACTGCTAGTCAGACAAACGCGGCGCAAAGCAATTTTGATGGAATTATGTTTAATAGGTAGCGTGAAATGCGAAAACATCTATAAATTCGGTTCGTATGGATGGCCGGATCAGGCTAGGCGCGTTACATTTTCATGCTCGTTTCGAGAAGGTAAATAACTTCAAGACTATGCATAATTCGAAAAATCTAAATGTACCATCGTGTAGAGGTTGAAAGATTGTACTGGGCGGATGAGATGAGCAGAATGGGTCTAAAATCTGACTTTGAGCTCTAAGTTTCCGTTGTTATATCTCGGGATCCAGACAAGTTAAGAAAGCGATCAAGGTCTGATTGGAAAGGTCTCAGCATGATCTAAAATAAAATGAAATAACCATGAAATAAAATGCATGCGGCGAGTGAGATTCAAACATAAGTGAAATGTTAGGTGACATTTTATGCACCAAAGGGAGAAGCAACATTCGTTTGCAGACGGTAAAGGGACGAATCCAAAGAGCCCTATGCAGATACAGGGTCCGAGGTTAAATGGCAACCAACGGAACCACCACCTTTGGGTGCACTACCATCGGAAACACTTTTTCCAGCCACTTTATGTAGCCAATAACTCTAAGAACTTAGGAATATCACCATCGAAAACATCTTCACCAGCCATTTTATGTAGCCAATGACCTAAGAGCTTGGGACCATCCCCATTGACTACATCTTTACCAGAAACCTCAGTGACTAACAGTACAAACTTAATGTAGCCTAGTTACCACAGGCCCCTTGCTACATTTTAACATCGTTCTGTTTCTACATTCTTCATTCATTCCTTTGTTACTTCTCCTCGCTCCCTCTGCTAATCTGTTCACAGAGAAGTTTTCCCATTTTGAGACACGGCTTCTTTTAATTTTTCTTCTGATGTTTCTTTTCACGTCACGTAATATGAAACTTTAATTTATTATAAATTACAATTGTGTTTATTATCATTAGAACCGTCTCCCAAATGGCCTTTCTCCCCTGTCAGACCACTGTGTTCTGGTCTCTCTGATTTGGCCGTTTGCCAATTTTACACGCAATAGTTGGTCGGACAATATTTCATAAAATTTTGTACTCGCTTCGGCAGTACACATACTAAAATTGGAACGATATAGAGAAGATTTCTTAAAATTAACCTTCTCGGGTCTATACTGCACAAACACTGGATTTCCACGTCCTCATCACAGCGTTTCTGAAACGGGCGACACTAAGAATCCTGAATCTGGAATTCATGATGGATAAATTATACTGCAGTTGTCTCCGTTTCAATGAACACCTCATTTCTCTCCGATCCCGAAATCTAGAGTTCCATCTCATGCGTTTCACTTAAGTATCTTTGCTTCTTCTTCAGTTGAGGACGGAAACGAAGGACGAAGCTTTTAACGAGATTGCTTTCGCCACATGGGGAGGAAGTATTTTACAGTTATAAAAACCAACTACAAAAGCACGGGGATAACAAATGTAACAACTTAAGCTAATTAAATACAACTAAGGCCGTCAAAAAATTGAAAAAAAATTTTTAAGAAAAATATAAGAAACTAATATATACTGTACATTTTCAAATGCTATGTTGATCATGTATTAGCAGAGAGTACATTTTATTTCCAAAGGAATTAAATTAAATTTTAATTATTTCAAAACCCGCATACAGACGAGACTGAAAAAAAAAAGATTCTTTAATGTTTAGAATAAGCCATTAGGGCGAAAATGTCGCCCAACAAAAACGGGTGGAATAGTTTCCACTCAAATGACTGTAAAGTAAAACGCCAGATGCCAACGACGATAGTTTTAACTATGGCAACCCTATCTGAAACTAGCACATTGCTTCCATTCACTTTATGTCATGTATGTGATCTGTGGTATTGGTGATAATGTTATTTTTTGCGAACTTCTATTTATTTATTTTTTTTTTTTTGTCTGAAAGATGAACGGAGAGTAAAATTTATATAAATTATCATAAAAATGTATTTATTTAAATCAATATATATTAAATTATTAATTATATACGAAACATTTCAAACTACAGATGAATTCGTTTATTGAAAACGTTTTGCTACTTTTCCGTTGGTCGCAAACAATTTTACCATCTTCAGATTTTTCGTTTTGGCGACGAAGCAACACATCAGCAATATAGGCAATTTCAAAAATAAAACAACTCATTCCATTTAACACACACACACACACAAACATTCAAATTAAAAAAAAAAGTTTCATACTATTGATTCAAAAAATTAATTTCAAAAATTAAACTTCAAAAAAATTCACAATTTAAAAAAAAAACAATTGCACAGCGGAAAAGCACATTTTATTTAAGAAATATAAAAAAATAAACATATTCAACAATATTTGGCGATGTATCGCTTGCGCCCGACTAACGGAAAAGTACCTATTTTTTTACGGAGAGGGGTGAATCCGAATGTAAGTCAACCCAAGTAATTTATCTTTAGGAAAGATACACACACACACATATATATATATATATGTGTGTATCTTTCCTATATATATATATATATATATATATATATATATATATATATATATATATATATATATATATATATATAGGATTAAAAATGCTTTTCTTGAGGAAAAATCAATCATTGGCAGATACCGATCAAGATTTCCATATCTATGACAAATATAAAAACCGAACAGGTAAAAAAATTTTAATAAGCTTTTTTCTGTATGTGATATTTTAAAGTTTTTGTTTTGAAGTGGTCATTGATTATTTTATATCTCACTGAAATAGTGAAGTTTGTTCCTGTCTTTATTTGTCTTATGTTTTCATGGAATGCATCACAGTATAATTTTGTTTTGTCTTTCACATGTGCTTCTGATTTTCTTTAAATGTATCCTATATTTGTATATTACACTAAAGTGACAAAAGTCATGGGATACCTCTTAATATCGTGTCGGCCCTCCTTTCGCCCGGCGAAGTGCAGCAACTCGACATGGCATGGACTCAACAAGTCGTTGGAAGTCTTCTGCAGGAATATTGAGCCATGCTGTCTGGATAGACGTCCATAATTGTGAAAGCGTTGATGGTGCAGGATTTTGGGCACGAACAGACCTCTCGATGATGTCCCATAAATGCTCGATGAGATTCATGTCGGGCGATCTAGGTGGCCAGATCATTCGTTTGGAATTGTCCAGAATGTTCTTCAAACCAATCGCGAACAGTTGTGGCCCGGTGACATGGCGCATTGTCATCCATAAAAATCCCATCGTTGTTTGGGTACATGAAGTCCATGAATGGCTGCAAGTGATCTCCAAGTAGCTGAACATAAGCATTTCCAGTCAATGTTCGGTCCAGTCGCACCAGAGGACCAAGTCCATGCCATGAAAAAACAGCCCACACCATTACGGAGCCACCATCAGCTTGAACAGTGTCTTGCTGACAGTTTGGGTCCATGGCTTCGTGGGGTCTGCGCCACACTCGAACCCTACCATCAGGTCTTACCAACTGAAATCGTGACTTATCGGACCAGGCCACGGTTTTCCATTCATCTAGGGACCAACCGATATGCTCACGTGCCCACGAGAGTCGCTGCAAGCGATGTCGTTCTGTCAGTAAAGGCACTCGAGTCGGTCTTCTGCTGGAATAGCCCAAGAAAGCCAAATTTCTCCGCACAGTTCTAACAGACAAGTCCCTTGTACGTCCCACATTGATTTCTGCGGTTATTTGACGCAGTGTTGCTTGTCTGTTAGAATTTACGACTCTTTGCAGACGTCGCCGGTCTCGGTCGTTAAGTGCAGGCGGTCGACCACTGCGCTGTCCATGGTGGGATGTTATGCCTGAAATTTCATACTCTCGGCACACTCTTGACACCGTGGATCTGGGAATGTTGAATTCCCTAACGATTTTAGAAATGGCATGACCCATGCGTCTAGCTCCAACTAACATTCCGTGTTCAAAGTCTGTTAATTCCCGTCGTGCGGTCATCATCACGTCAAAACCTCTTCACATGAATAACTTGAACAGAAATGAAAGCTCTGCGAAAGCACTGCGCATTTATACCTGTTCTACGCGATGCTACTGCCATCTGAAAATTTGCATATTGCTATCCCATGACTTTTGTCACTTCAGTGTATAGGGCCTGAAATAAGCTGCTTGAAATTAAAAACTGCTATGCAAAATTAAGATATGAATCGCAGGTACTAAACGGAACTGGCTTGGTACAACGTATGTTTAAAAAAAGAAAATAGAGGATTATAAGTCGTCACGTAGTATACTTTTTTTCCAATTCTTTCTATTAGTTCACACTCTCCCTCTATACATCTTGTTCACATTTTCAATCGTTCATGAAATACTTTTCATTCATCCATCGAATACATTTTTTTTTCTTGAACTTGTAGTGGATGACACTGGATGTGAATGCAGTTTTTTTCAAATATTAATTCAGTAATTAAATTTAATTAATTCATTTTAGTTTTTTTACATTTAAGTTGCATGTATCTACATATAGTTGCCGCCACATAAACTGCAATACAGTGAAAAAAAGTAGCAGTTGATTTAAATTTTTTTTTATATTACTTGTTTTCTCTATTGCCAAATATGATGCCTGCGAATCATGGACAGCCAATTATCCAATGTATTAAGCAGTCAATAATTTCACTCACAAATAAAAAGAAATCAGTTGAAAATTTTTGAAGCCATTCGTTTATCATCCTGACTACAGCTACGTACAGGGGGCAAAAATGCTCTGTTATATTAGGAAAGATGATAAAATGCCAGAAGAACAGCTTTGTTTTCTTAAGCATTCCACGATATCTGTTTTTCCCCTTCAAAAAAACGTCACAAATGAGAAAGGATCAAAATGGTTGGCGAAAAAAAAAGAGCGTTTCTTTTCAGGAAAGGATTCAGAGGAGAAAGAGATCTTCCTCCGCATTGGTCTTCTTAAATGAGTCTCTCATTCAAAAATTCGCCCCCCCCCGCACACACACATAGGGCATCGATTCAGCGGAGACAGAAAAGGATTGACAAATTCCCGCTGTTTCCCAACTGAGATCTCATAAAAGTTCAATTCCTCTTTCCGCGAACTATTGATCCCCCCCGACACACAAAAACCGCTTTCAAAGAGACGCGTTTTCGTCTGCGATTTCATTTGCTGGTTCGGAATCAACGCTGCGTTTCAGTCTCTCATGATACAAGAAAAAGGGATATTTCCAGAAATCAGGAGGATTATCGGACATCCCATCTCTGAGAGCACAGAAGTAGAACTCGAGATTTTAAAGATTAAAAAAAAACAATTTTAATGAGTACTTCATTAATAGGAAGCATACAATCCATGACCTTAAAATCACCCACTATTTAAATGCAAGAAATACCTACAATTTAAATAATTATGATTAAAACTTTTATTTAAAAAATGTAGAGCATGGAGGCACAGCCCTGCAATATTCAAATGGTTACTACTACTACCCCTTTACATTTTGGGAACAACGTGGGTGAGAAGAAGAAGTCCGATTGGGCTCTGTGAAGCTCTACGGTCATATGAGACAGGGACCTACGGTTTAAAGTGGATTCCGAACCACTACAAACATCCATGGCACCGCAAGGATTCGAACCCGAAACCTGTGGCACCGAGCGCCAGAGCGCTAGCCACTCGGCCCCCTAATAATCAAATGATTAAAATAGAATGAACAAAATTCAAATTTTCTAAAAGCCCAAAATAAATTTTAAATAGCACTTCAAATTTCCTTATTGACCACGACCTACTACAATTACAAGACACGAATGAATTTTAGACTCGCGTCCCAATACTTGGACGAGTGACATTCCCGGCAACAGTTTCACCACCTGCATCCAAAACGAAGATCGCCGTTTCAAACGACACGTTTTGCGGGTAGCTGAGCGTTTCCTACTTTAGTGCGGTCACAATGGCGGAATTTTCAGTTTCTACGGGCATTCATTGAGAAATTGATTACTTTTATAGATTAAAAAAAAAAAAAAAAAAAACCTATAATTTGTATACTTAATGCTTTCAATATAATAAACTAGCTATTTATCCAACGTTGCTTGATTATTTATTTTCCCTGCCTTTCGCAATACAGGATAATACATGTAGTGTAAAATTGACATGGCCATTTGCCTAGCGTAGGAAATTGCGCATGCGTATCTGTAATAATGTTTCCTATGAGCATGCGCGCTAGGAAGAAAAAGCTAACGGACGTCCAAAATACGGTATGCAAAAACTCACTATTGTCAGGACAATAAAGCATTTATTGAATCAATCAAAAAATGTGAAATGAAATGGACACATTCACTTATTCGAACAGAGCTACAATCCCGCTATTTAAGAGAAAGACCCCTACCTCACTGATCCCGCATAGGTATAGTCCCACTACCTAAAGCCGCGTCCAGACGAGAGAATGAGATAAGTAAGTAGTTCTCGCACAGAGTGTCTCCGTCTGACCACGTAAAATAAGCCACATTATCTATCGCTGCAAGTCACAGCTTAGCGAAATCGACGTTCTCGAGAAGGGCGAAAAAACCGATCCTGGTTGGAGCGGGTCGAAACAGTTGGCTCACTCCAACTGAATTAATTATAAACTGAGATTTATAATTAACTCGAGCAACTACTCGCTTATCTCGTTCTCTAACCTGAAAGTAGCTAAAGGTGGTAGTTTTTTATCTAGAAAAATGTCACAGTGCAGTGCTGCCCCTTCAACTATTCATTCCCAAATAAGCTGACCAGCCACCTGGCGAAATACGACTAGGCGTTAACGGCTACAAAAATTTCAAAATTTTTAGTTTTCATTCGTGGAATTAAAGTGTTCATGGTCTTAAATCTATAAAACTATTTATCGTGTTAATTTCATTTTTAATAAACACACTAGTTACAAAAAGTATGAGAACTTTTTCTAGATTAAAAAATTTAATTAAGAAAACATATCGGTGAAAAGTGCAAAGGAATAAAAAGAGAAAATCTCAGCCGCAAATGCAAAACACTGATAACGATAAAGAATTAAGGTTTGTCCAATTGTAGTTGTTTGGTTGAAGTTGTATGCACAAGAGTTAATTTTGGCCAAGCTGCGCCAAACGAAGTGTAAAAAGCAACAAATGAAGTAAAATCATAGATGTAGCAATAAAACAATTTTCATCTTAACAGGATAAAATGGATTAAAAAGTAGCGAGATACATATTGAAAGGTTAAAAATTTTAATTAAAAGTAAATTTGGATACAATCTGTCAGTCCAGGACTCTATATTTTACATCGTATTCCACATATTCATGAGAAATATCTGTTGATATAGAGGCTGACTCCGATTCGGAAAGGAATTTCTATCAGGTGGCTTGTTAAATCTTTTTTTATGAAGCAAAAAATCTTTAGTTTTAGGATGCAATCTCTCTAGTTGTTTTGTTTTGTTTGATTAAATGTTCATTCGGTTCTTGTGTATCTAACGTTTTGGTCTTTGAGGTAAAATGCATTTGCTTAATGGGTTTAGCTTTGGCAGTAGATGAAAGCTGATGATGATGAAGAGAAGAAGTATAGGAATCAGAAATAGATGCAGCAGACATCAAATTGACAGATGAAGCAGAATCATTAGTTGCTGGTTTAGGAGGGGAAAATGGCGTTAGCCGTTCAAGTGTTGGGCAAACAATTCCCGTTAGGGTAGCGTCAGTCATGATGGCAACGGAAGAAGTGGGTTTAGCTATTGAATGAATTGTAGGAATTTGTGTCGTGGTTATTTCAACGTAAGAGACAGTAGGTTGTGAAACCAATTTGCGTGCTTCAGATTGAGGTAGGTTACGGGTAACTTTTATTTCTTGAATTTTCTTTTCTATTTGATACCGAGCCCAAGATGTTGAGTTAGCGGTATGTGGTCTATGACAATTAACACATTTTGATTCAGATTATATAAATATGAACGGTAGATGAACACTTTGAACAAGCTGGAACACCTCTACAAGCAATTTGAGAATGACAGAGTTTTTGGCATTTAAAACAACGCAAAGGATTACGGATATTAGGTCGGACACTGCATTTCAAATAGTCAGCTTTCACGCTATATGGCAAAGTTGTCGAAGTGAAAGTCAAAATTAATGTTTTGTTTGAATAACATCTGCACCATGTTTAATCGTAATACATCAAACCTGAGAAACTCCCTGGTCATGTAATCCTTCCAGAATTTCCGAATCAGTACAACATATAAGATCAGGTTTTGAAATAACTCCTCTAGTTGTGCTTAAAGGCTTATGAGGGGATAGTTGTATAGACTTAGTAAGGGATGTTCTAGCAAGTAGCAGAGATTTTGATTGTAAGGCATCGGCTGATTCAATTAGAAGATCACCAGATTTAAGTTTCTTGATAGATTTAGACATTTTCAATGGCAAAGGGAGATTTATTTAGAAAAGACATTTTCAGGTATAAACAAAACAATGAAGAATGCTATTTTTTTTCAATATTATTGATGGAAGATGAGGAAGGTGAATGAAGACCATTACCTGAACAAGAGGTTGAAGTATTTTTAGCATCCATAAAAAAGTAGAAACATTTGGGTCTCAAGCAGCATTACCCACCATGGAGCCCAACAACAGAAAACAGATTCCTGCAATGGTACTAGTAAGGACCTATACGGTCGGAGCCACTGCCTGGAACGACCACCACCTTTAGTGAGATGCCCAAGAAGTGACGCATCATCTAGACCAATTCCAAGCGAGATGGACTGGTAATTGCGAACCGACAGATACACCCGGAAACTGAGGTATACCGCCCGTCTAGTAGAAGCGAAGGCCACAGAGATGTGCTGTCCAAACTAGAGTCGCAATTCTAGTTGGATTCAATCTCCAGGATCCTCTAATCCTGGGACACGGATCGCCACACACGACAAACATGTGAGTAAGAGAACTGACATAGTTAAAAAGCACAAATTAATTTTAAAAAACTGAAACAAGATAAAGCTAGTTAAATCATAATATATGAAAAGAACAAAAACAATGACAAGTAAAGAACAATGCAAAACACAGGAGTTTTATAAAGCAATGACAAAAACAGATAACAATGCCAAAAACAAGAGCTTATATAACAATGATAAAGAAAAAATACACAAAACATATGAATGGAAAATGCACAATGATCTGTGCAATAACAATGAAGTTTGTGGTCCCGAAGATGGAAAAGAAAAAAAAAAGACAAAAGAATGAAGCAAAAGGTCACTGCTTCGCCCCGGGGTCATGACACTCGTACACAACTAAAGAAGATGCGCTCCTCCGGAGTGTTAAATTGTAAAGAAAAAATTATTGTGAATGACTGTTTTTAAATTAACAAAAAATTAGAAAATAAAACATAGACAAGCCTATATAATGGAAAATTTGAAACAAACAAAGCATGCATTTAAAAAGAAAACAATCAAATAAACTTAAAAAACAGAATATTTGAAGTAAGTAATTTAAACACAACAAACAAATTAACTTTTTGAACAATTAACTTTAATTTAAAGAAAATTTTTAAATCTCGCGACCCTATGGCGACAGATGATACCAGGTATTCCAGACAGATGCCTACAGCTAATAATGATTTTTGCTTACTTAAAAATTTGTAATTTTTTGGTTAGACACAGGATTAAAGACGAATAAGCGAAAAAAAAAAAATTAGAACTCTCAGAATTATAGTTTTTAAATTACATTGAAATAAGTTGCACAAAAACATTTGTTTATATATACCAAAAACAAGTAATATATAAAAAAATTTCATTAAGTCAATTCCTACTTTTTTTTCCACTCTATTGCAGAAAAGACCTTTACAAATAAAGTTGAAATTTTTTTCTTACATCTGGCGCCATCTGTTATTAGATACATGCAACTTAAATCTAAAAAAACTTAAAATTAATTCATTGAATTTAATGAATGAATTAACATTTGAAAAAACTGTATTAACATCCAGTGTCCTCCACTACAATTTCAAAAAAAATGTATTTGAACTGGAGTGGAATGAATAAAGAGTATTTTATGAACGATTGAAAATTTGAACAAGATATACATAGGGAGAGTGTGAGCTAATAGAAGGAATTGAAAAATAGATTTGGCATTTGAATTTTGCTACAGTTTATTAAAGCTGTCCTTTCCAAAAACAGTAAAAACTACTTGATTAAAGGAAATTATTGAAAGAAAGAAAACAGAAAATCCTATACAGATTCAAAGGATAGAAGAATTTTTCACTACAAAAAAGTAGAAAACTTCAGGAAGCCAAAGAATACCCCTTTCCTCCGTAATCTTTCCAAAAAATTTTGTCTCCAGGATGCGTGAAAAATAACTTTCTGCGGAGAAAGGGATCAGAGTGAGGGAGATGCTATAGGATGAGAAATGCTCTTTGGGGGCCCTCGGAGCCGGGTGATTACCGGGACGAAAGACAATGCGGACCCCGAAAATATACGAGAATCATACTTCCGAAAAAAATATTTTCCTTTTTTTTTTTTTTTTTTTCAGAAAAAGACACTTTGAGGTGGTTTTTTCTTTTTCTTCTGGTAAATATAAGGAAGACAAAATATCGATGCAAGCTCTTATTTTAAAACACACAAATAAAAAAAAAAAAAAGGTAAAAGGGGAAGAAAAACTTTCTAAATCAAAAGCCTATCTTGGAAAAAAGAATATTCTCGAAAATAATAGACTCATTTCATATTACAACAACGAAATTTTACATTGCTTAAATAACAGGGGAAATTATAATTCTTACTGATAATTGGATGACAATTTTATTCTAGTCTCTTAAAAAATGAATTTCATAACTGAAAAAAAATACAGTAGATTTAATAGTTGTTTCTACTTTACATTTAAAATGTTTAATAATTTGATTAATGTGTTTCATTGCTTAAAAAGTACTATGTCTACAGAATTAAATTATAGCTATTTTGCTAGAATTTGTCTGTATGAATACATTAATTTCAGAAATCATGAAGTACTTTTTCATTGTAAAGAGAGTCTATAAGAAAATCTCACGAAGTCTCAAAAGCAATCACGATTGCATGGACGTTACAGAAGAAGCACGAATGGGTTTTATGATCCTATTTGAAATTGGTTTCTGTTTGGCAAAAAAAAAAAGGTGGCGAGTTACACGTTCGAATCGTCCTGAAAGCCCAGCCTGTTAAGATCAAAATGGTTGCCACGAAGTTGAGAAAAGGGGTTTGGTCAAAATCGTAAACACACCCAGCTATCACCAGAAATTTGTTCAACGGTAGCACTCTAAACCATAGAGTAGTGATAAAATAGAGAGCGTCCCCCTATTCTCAAGAAACAGAAATTGGAGGCAAACATCTCCCGCCATTTTCATACCAGGGTGGGTGCTATAT
Source organism: Caerostris darwini (assembly GCA_021605075.1). NCBI lineage: Eukaryota > Metazoa > Arthropoda > Arachnida > Araneae > Araneidae > Caerostris > Caerostris darwini. The sequence goes on from BPLQ01006783.1 coordinate 1,265,555, forward strand.
CGCCGCTTGGCGTTTTTTTCCGTGCGCATTTATTTAGGAAACGTAAGCACACCGCGAAGCGATTCTGAAAATTCTGCTTCTCAAGTCGTACATTTATTTCACTATGTGCTAAATAGTTACAAGAAAAGATATTTTGTTTATGACTTGAATCCTTTTATATCAAATACCAAAAAGTTCATAGAAATGAATATTTTATCTTTTAACTCATTTTGTGTGTGTGTGGGGGGGGATTTATTAACGGAATATAAACACCAAGTATTTAGAAAAATAAACTTTACATTTATTGACAGCTAAAAAAAAAAAAAAATGAATAATTTCTTTTGAAAATCGTTGTAGGATAGTAGACCTTTTTCTGCCTTCTCGACAATAGCATAGAGTAGTAATGGCGAACAGTAAACATTGTCGCCAAAAATCACCCACCTTTCATTGCATATGTTAAACTACAAAGTGAAAATCACGTGAGGTTTCTGATCGTGTGAGGATTGTGCTTGCCCAAATTGGCAACTCTGATGAGTGTCCTATTATATTTTGGATCCAATCCATCGTGGACCAAACAATTGCGTCCTGCCACGCAGAAATGAGCCCCATCGTGCTGAAACAAAGTGGCATTTCGTACAGTAACTCGAATAGGGTTAAGTAATTCTGGTAATACCCCTTCCAGGAAGATGCGAAACCTCACGCCGTTCAGTCGATGGGATAGCAAGTACGGGCCAATAAGGAAATCACTTGCCATCACACAATAAAAACCTGAAAAGCACGTGGAAGTGTAGCATGGTGTCAGAGGTGGACCCACGATTGTTAATTGTGAAAATTAAAGCATAAAGGTAGCTTCATCTGCTAAAAATAAGGAATGCCTTCATTCGTATTTAAAAAAAAAAAAATGCTTCTTTATGCGTATTTTACCCTCCCTTAAAGTTTGGCCCATGAATTCAGAGACATCCTGTATATTTTATGTTTAATGTACACGGAACTTCAATTAATGCCCATTTAAAGACATTGCGCTTTTAAAAAAACAAAACATTTTGAAAACATTTTTAGGGAGTTATTATGAATAAGATTTTTTTTCCTAAGATAGCATGACAGGTGAAGAGGCCATTTTGGAGATAATAATCATAGATTTTCTTTAAAAATATTTACACTAACTTCATGATAAAAATTGGATAAGGTACTCATCATAACTTTTCGAATACCTCGAAAGAAATTTAACTTGGTCTTATACTAAATCAATTCGCACATCAAATTGAACGATACGAGGAGATTGCAGCAAATAAAGAAAATAACTTATTAGAGGATTAAGCATAACCCAAAGAAATCGTAACTATCAAAGAGAAGCCTATTATCTATAGAAGGTTTTAGGGTAAAGCCGATAGCCCTAGACATGAAATGATAGATAAATTCCCTTGTCAACTAATATGATTAGGTGATAAGTATGATGGCATTGATATGGTTAAAGATTAAGGCGGACATTAGTATGGTTAAGGAAGAACTTTCAAAATCACTACATGCCGCTTTTAGTTCATCCCAAGCGACGGTAACAAACTTAGATATACATCTAAGTGATGCTTCCATTCCAATGAGTAGACCACAAGATTCGTAGAAGCGTCAATGCCTTGAAAACAAAAGGTTCATTAAGAGGTTGATGTTTCTTTAAAGTCATAAATTTTTTCGTCATTTGCTTCCATGCCCCATAATTGTCTTTTTCAAAAACAAGAAAGACGAAAAGTTTAAAAAAAAAAAACCTCTCCCCCCTCGCCAAAAAAAATGCATACGCAATGAGTAAGAAAAAAATTTATAGTTCTGTCTTTTCATGGAAACCATTATCTTATGTCTCTTTTTTTATTTTTTTGTACATTTTTTATTTTGAAGTTCTTTTCTGTCCTGGTTACTTATCGCTGCAAATGGGAAGTTGAGAGAACCACATTTTTTAAGGATGAAAGAAAAGAATACTACTTTTTCTTACAAAAAAAAAAAAAAAAAATGGACAAGGGAAAAGTTTTATGGTGTTCGCCTTATTATTATTATTTTTTTTTACTAACAATGGACAGCTGACAATGACAATTTTTTTTTTTTACTGTACGGTTAGTTTTTTAATGTTTGCTTTCTTCACGTCTTTTTCCTTTTTCCTATAGTAGAATCGAGGGACAAATTGCGACGCAACTTTCTGTGATGCAAATAAACCACAGCATTTATAGATAAAAAAAAAAGAAGAAAAGAAAAGCCAACTTCTTCATGCCGAGCAGTTCTGCTATCAATACTTTCAGAGTTATGAATGTTCGTTTCAAAGTCATTAAATCGCAACATTATTGCTCGATGTCCCTCTGCTTGTTTTGCAACGGTTCCTTTTTTGCAGGTCAGATTAAACAAGTAATATAAAAAAAAAAAAAATTTAAACTCAATTCCTACTTTTTTTTCACTATATTGCAGAAAATAACAAATAATATATAATTTACAAATAAAGTTGAAATTTTCCTCTTACATCTGGCGCCATCTATTATTAGCGCCATCTATTGCATGCAACTTAAATATAAAAAAACTAAAATGAATTAATTAAATTTAATGAATGAATTAATAGAGAGTTATTGCATACCGTACGTTAGTTACCGTAGGACGTCCGTTAGCTTTTTCTCCCTAGAGCGCATGCTCATAAACATTATTACAGATACGCATGCGCAGTTTCCTATGAGCATGCGCGCTAGGGAGAAAAAGCTAACGGACGTCCTACGGTAACTAACGTACGGTATGCAATAACTCTCTAATATTTGAAAAAACTGTATTCACATCCAGTGTCATCCATTACAAGTTCAAAAAGAAATGCACGTGAACTTGAGTGGATAAACAAAAAGTATTTCATGAACGATTGAAAATTTGAACAAGATATATATAGGGAGAGTGTGAACTAATAGAAAGAATTGAAAAACAATAAAATACACTTATTCCCTCTACCGCATAATAATAGTAGCGAGTGAATATTTAAAAGGGACCTATTGACGAATGCAGCTGTAAGTTAAGTTGTATCTCAAAATTGCGAAGCTTTCCATCAAAATCCATGTTTCGTGACGTCTGAAACATTTTCCAGTTTTTACATTAACCTTATTGTTACGAATTATAAGCAGTTTTCTAATTTCGTGCGAATTCAGTTGAATACCACGTCATTGTTGTAGAAATAATATGAGAAGATAGTTTTCAAGCAAACATCGAGTAGCAATGGTTCCAATTATTGATGAAGCAAAAGAAAAACGAAAAAAAGGTGCAATGACATCAACTGCAAAATAATTGAAATGCAACGGAATGATACGATCGAGAATTAGTAAATAATTGTCAACGTGAATCTTATGCTAATATTGATTCTTAGAAAAAATGTGACTTTGTTGACGTAAATCCACAGTTAATGGAGAAATACTTGGACGTATGACTCTTAGCAAAAGAGGCATCCTAAAATCAGCAGCTCACGCCATTCAAGTTCCCAAATCTATATCATTTCGAATTTTGAAAAAAGGAAAATATTTTTAATATTGTCATATTTTGTCAAAAATATCTTCATATTTTTAATTTATTATTTAACTGAATCTAGTTTCTTGATAATAAATGTTGCGTTCTATATTTATTTTCTATTGCTATTTTTATTATGGGACATCTTCAGTGCAGCCACTGACAGAGGAAGTATTACATTAGCAAGGTTATATATGAATCTACGATTTTTCAAACTCCGCAATCTAAGATACTTCAAATAAACCTTGCATTCGATCGGACACATTGAATGGAATTTTTTTTTTAATATTCGCATGTCTACAAAGAAAAAAAAAATAAAATCATTGACATACACAATCGAATTTATCAATGTACTAAAGCAGAACGACATTTCTATTCATTCGCTGACGCTAGTTTTCACTTGTCATGGATAATTCAATAGTTCAATTTTAACTCCGTTAAAGTTGAGCGTGAAAAGAAAATGTGAAAGTGATTCATTCACCCAGATGGTTGGCTCACTTTAGAACAAAATAAACATAATTAAGTCTGAAAAAGAAAGTGCATTCATTTACACGCTAAATTGTAAAAAAGAAATGGAAGAATCATCTGTTAGAAAATGTATCAGGAAAAAATAAGTTCAATACAAATTGGAATAAATACAAGTTGATCCCAGTGAGAAACACATCTTTACAAATTTGTCGAACGGTCAGCGAGCAGTTCGTTGCAGCAAAGAGATTTACGAAAAGAAAGAATCCAAAGAAGAAAAATATGTAAATGAAACTGCAATTAAAGAATAAAAACCTATTTTTAATACATTTTAAATAAAAAAATTTATTGAATTTATTAATTTCGTTTTATAGACTCAAAAACAGGAAGACAGTTTTTTTTTTTTTTTTATCTTTTTAAATATTTAGTTCTTTTGGAAATTCGGTGAAATGGGTAATCAGGACCATGTGAGGCCTTGCTGGACTTGTGTTGGATGGGAAAGTGCACATCTCGACACATTCTCTATGTAGAGCACTTTTAATTACTCTGCTACCTTCAAGGTGAGGCAAATCAGCACTGCCACTCACATCATAATGTTATCCGACTCTATCATCGGCGAACTTGTTGGTGCGGGAGAAAAATCATCACAACCCCAAACTGCGTGGCGAAATGAATGCTGGGATGCTTCGTGCAACTGAGGAGCGGGGGATAAAAATGTGATGTGCGCACGAACTCTTTCCTAGTGTGGCAGTGGCGGTTTACTTTACATTGAAAGTAACCAACAAGTCTGTCTCAAACACTTGTGAAATTCCCGTTCAAAATTAATGGGCATTACATTCGTGTCAGTTTTTCGATCATTCAATGGCGGTTCAGTGATTCCCGTAATCTGACATCGGCCTGCCGTCAATTTCTAACAATTTTCGGTGCTCACGTAACTGAGGTAGCGAGGCAAAATAGGGATTGTTATCGAAAACATTTTTAGTGAAAATATTCGTGATGCGCAGAGAATAAGAACGGGCGTTCTGAGCAAGTGCACTTCCCCACTTGAAACGACATCACATCGGCTTACACAGAGGGGGGGGGGAAAGAAGAAGATATTTGGCTCGTGATTCATTGCTCGTTCTAAATCACTAGTTCTAAAAGTAGTGATTTAGAATGAGCAATGAAGTAGTAACACAACAGAATAGGGTTTAGAGCAAACATAATCCTCGATTGATCATACATCTCACGTAACTTTTACGAAGTAGTTTAACACACGCGATGAGAGCTTGGCGATATTTGCCAACACTCTTTACTGTCGGCCATTACTACTCTATGTTGTTGGCGCGCAGGGACAAAAATGTATACATTCATACAAAGATTTTCAAAAGAAAGGGTTCATTATGTTCATTGTTTTAGCTGCAAATAGATGTACATTTAACATTCCTAAATAGTTGGTATTCATATTCTATTCATAAATTTTCACCCTCGAAATGATTACAAAATAAAATAATCAGCCACGTGAACTTTTTGTAATATTTTATTCTATTTCATGCAAAATGGTCAGTAGAAACAAAATAAGATCGGTTTATCTTCAGTAAGAACATAATTAATTAACTGTATGATTTGAGAAGTAGAATTTTCAGAATCGTTTCGTAACATGTTAATTATTCGTTATTAACATTCGTTATTTACAATGTTATAATTAGTTCGTTATGTTAACATTTTTTAAATAAATGCACGTAGAGAAAAAGAGCCAATAGGTAATGCAGCATCAACTCTAGTACGAAAAGTATAGAAAATAATTGCCCCAACTTTTTGTACCTTTAGAATAGGTGGACACCCTTTATTTTATTACTACTCTATGGTGACGGTACCCTGAGGTGAAAATGAGGGGGGGGGAAATAAAAATAAGTGAGTTGTCAAAGTACAAAGCCTGATGGTCGAGTGGCTAGCGCTCTGGCACTCGGTACCACAGTTTTTGGATTCGAATCCCGGCGGTGCCTTGGATGTTTGTAGTGGTTCGGAATCGTCCCAGCCTCCTATGACCGTAGAGCGTCACAGAGCCCAATCAGACTTCTTCTCACCCACATCATTCCCAAGCTGTATAGGGGCAACTCAGCTCTAGGCACAGTGATGTGGTGTGGTGTGGTGTGGTGTAGTAGTAGTAGTAGCGAAAGTATAAAGAAGAGTAGATAACCAAATTTAGAAGAACTATGTACATGTTCTGCTGGTGTATAGCAGCATTTTCTAGATGAACAGAAAATACAAGCTATTACGGGATCTGTGGTCCAGTGCGTCGACCGGTCTTAACAAGCAAGTACTCACTGGTGGGAGATTTTGTCATCATTGTCGGTAAGTCCAGATAGAAGATGTGCATGTAATAACTTGTCTAAATAAGTCCTTTAACGCCCAGATGATGATATTCCGCACATTAAATTTGACATTCCGCATATATATAACACGCCTAACATCTATTTACATAGTAAAAATAAAGATTGCGCAGTTGTTCGGGTGCGATCCTGGTTCAGTAAAGTTTGCTGTTTTGCAAGTGGAGATTTACATTTTCTTTTAAAAAGACAGTACGATACACATTGTACATAATAACAAACACGCGGAAAATATTTGCAAAGTCATGGTAAAACAAGCTCTCTTAAAGGCTATGTTTGGTCTTTTGCGGTTTCGATGTTCACTTTTTCATCTCAACTCTAATCGCTGGATTCAAAGTCCAGAGAGCTGAACTATTTCGAAACAATGACCAGCTGTTACTCTGCAAGGCAGGTCTACTGTATAATTGCCGGGGTCGGTCGACATGACATTGATCCTTTCATTTTGTATAAATTGTTAATTAATATAAACTGTATTCAATTAAGGTGTTTAGATGTAATCGATTAGCAGTCATTCAATCGATAAGTCACACCAAACAATTGATTTCAGCGCCGAGATTTAAGGATTTCCAGTCTCAAAAGGCTGGATTCCAGGCTGTAATTTCGGGCTTCAAGGTCCCTAATGCGCTGCTTTTTTAAAAAATAAGCGGAATACACTTTTTTTATTACAGTAATTTGCAGTAAATTGTTTGTACTGCATAAATTTATTTGAACGCATTGCTCACTTAAAAAAAGTAAACTTCTAAAATGTTCTAAAAGTTCAGCAATTTTTTTTCCCAAGGAAGTGGCGGTAGGAACAAACTGATTTAAATCGCAACTGTTATATTACCATCAAGTTACACGCGCCCCCTGGGTAATGCAAAGTGAGTAACATCGGTGCAGCCCTTATAGGCATCCAAAGACGTCCATGTCTGTTTGCCAGCTGCATTGGAAAAAAAAATATTTGCACGAGTAGCGTTAAATTATATTTACACGTGTAGCGCGTGTTAATGTTTAGTTAAGTGAAATTGGCAACGTTATTGTTATTCTATGAAAAATAAAGATGGCTGTTATTGCGTTTTAAAAGAAATGATTGCTAGCATCTTGGCTTTTTTGTCAAGAAAGTTTACTTTATCGTGGCGAATCTGGGATGCCAGTAAAGTAAGTGTTATTTGCAATCCGATCATAGAAAACATAAACTTTATTTTCAAAGAGATAACGTAGGAATTGTATGACTGTTAGTAAGTTATTTTTTTTACGTTAAAGTAACACCACAAGTTTTCCCAGAAAAGCCGAAATACATTCGTACTTGGAGATCAAATCTATTTTTATTTTATTTTTTCTAGTGGAACTACTGCCGGGGGGTTGGAATGATTGCGATGCGTGTTGATTTTTCCATCTCTCTCAAATCCTTTAAAGAGTCAGCAGTCTTGAAGGAGCTTCCTCTTAAGGAAAGCGTCTACAAGAATGACGTGAAGAGCAGTCCCTCTTTCAAAAGAGGATTTTTGAAAAACAAGATGAGAGGAGATTGACGGAACCTTAAGGGGCGAACCCTTTGCCTTCATTCAGAGTAGGTTCCACCCGAGAAAAAACGTCTTCTCGCGCGAAGAAAAGTGGAGCTCCGCCTTTTCAGATTCTTGTCATCAAAGCTTTTCAAAAAGATCTCGTGTTTATTTTTTCTTCTGTTTTTCACGATTATATAAGCTGCACAAAAACAAGATTTTGTGACAAGCGAGAAGATGTTTATTTTATTATTATTATTATCCTCAAGAAAATTTCTTCATTTTTTCAAATATATTGAACTTAGATATTGAAAATAAAAACTGAAACTAAAACCAAAACCAGATTCTTTTTAAGGTAATATGAAGCCTTTCGCACCCAACACCTAAGAAACAAAATCTAAAATTCCGAATGCACATTCATGTTGAGAAACTCAATTTATTTAAATAATAATACTTTCAATTTATAAAATATTAATCACTAAAAATAAAGCAGATAGACAAAAAAGCGGGAAGGACCCAACTGGAGGAAATGACAGGATTATCAGAATTCAACAACACGCGCGATTGGTTAAATAACTGAAGCCGCAATCCATGTTGTCGTCTAAACAAAAGAGTTGCGTCCATAGTAGGGATGGATGTGATAAATTCGTAATTAGAAAGATATTGCGCTAGGCACGAAAACCCCCTTAAATGTCATTTTTGGAAATTCAAACTCTATGATACGATATCCTGGGCTTCCAATCCAAACCTTTCCAAGTTTTCATGTTTTATGCATGAAATAATAAAATATCGCAAATAAATGTACTATAATCCACAGACGCTATAACCCGCAGGCGTCATTTCCGATTAGAAAAAAATAAAGGATGATATACAATCCGCAACGGAACAGCTAGCCTGTGTATGCTCACGATGCAATCCCAGTTTCTCTGCATCCGTTTTGCACTTTAACACTTTCATTGCCGGTCGCATGATGATGCGTTCATAGTTATCGCCCCACAGTAGAAATGGTTTTTTTTCCAGAAGGCGACTTTCTTTTTCTAACGTATAGGATTGGAAACACGATTACGTGTATCATACTGATTACTAACCAATATTGATGTTTTTCCTTTACTTTTGACAAAGAGCCAAAGCGATACTAATTCTAGTCATAGAGGTCAAAATGTTTCCTAAGTGTCACATGAAGCGTGTGATGCGTAAAAATAAGACGCAACAATGAAAATGACAAAATGCATTATTTTCGCAGGACGCTTTGTTACTATTTAATATAAGTTAGATTTGCACCATCGTCTCCACAACTCTTATGACAAGATTTTTTTAATATAAAGCAACAAATTCGAAGCCACATCTATTTACAACTAGCTTCTACCAGTTACTCCACGCCAATACCAGCAGACACACCTAATATAGACTACTGATTGTAGAGGCGCAGCTCTTCCCGCGCGAGTGCGTGATTGGCAAATGAAACTTCCCTCGATACAACACGCTGTCGTGTATTTGTCTTTTAGGCGTTGACGCCATATCGCGCGCTGGCACGAGATCGTTAGTATAAGTGTTAAGAACTATTAAATGAATACTTATTTTTAGAATATGCAAATTTGTTTAATGAGACCGAGTTCCATTCAAACTTCTGGTACTCCTAAGCATTGTTGGAAGACCGCCCGTCTAGAATTTCAATCGGACGAAAAATAAGGTAGCGAAAAAATTATTTTCGTTGGTGCAGAAAATTCAGAAGACCGAGGTTGAATAGCAATGAGGTAAAGCACACGCCTTGTGTGCAAACGAACGCGTTTTGTGGGCACACAATGAATGAGAGCCATTCTTAACAGAGTAATTAATGGAGCGCTGGAATTCCGCTCCAGGAAAAAAAAAAATCCCCCCTTAATGAACGGAGGGCGACGAACGTAAAGCTGGCGATATTAAAACAGTCTCTGTCGTCCCTGGAATCCAAAAAATTCATCTTCCTTTTTTTCTCTCGCCGAAGATTCTCGATTATCTCGTTTAAAGACAGGAAAAAGCACCATGCAGGAAAAGATGAAAGCGTGAGAATTTTTAATAATATGATAATTTTTGAAATCCAGGTATTTTTTATTTTTTTTTTTGTTCTTTACATACGCCACCATAAATAGGAAAAAAGGTAAGAGAACTTGGAAATTTGGTTTTATGAAGCACAGAAAAGAACCTCACATTTAATAATTTGGAAGAAAATGTCGTTGAAATTCGTGGTAAAATCGGGAGATAATAAACTACTGCAGAAGGAAGAGAACTAAAGGGTGGGTGCAAGAAAAGAAGTGAAAGTTAATTAAAAATATTGAAATCAAATAAAACAGTTTTACTGCGGAAATTACAAATGTATTATATAGATGTCTGGTGTTAGAACAGTAGGGACTAAAATATATGTGAAATGCATAATAATATAAATATATGATTTTTTTTTTCTTTTTTCTTTTTTTTTGGAATCGCAGATTTTATTTGTCTTGTATAGTAAAACGACTCAAAATTCCTTTCGCTTGATTGACAAGAAATCGACCTTTCCCAGCAACTACTTATTATGTAACATGCCATAGGTCAACGTCAGTCAACTTAGGCAGACTTCATTAAGAAAAAATATCAATGAAAATAGCGGAGAAATCCGGAGAAAAAAATGTTCAGGAAAACCTGCTCGACATACTAACACTAAACTGAAAATTTCCTCCTTCTATACTACGAAAAGTTTAATGTTATCCTTTATTAACTCACGCTTTAGCTTGGTGGCATTTCAATACCATCCATGAAAGTAATTTTGACATAGTAATGAAATTAAAACTTAAATTACCTTAAAGAACAAACCAATTTAAAGGGCAAAAGCAAAAGGAAGGACAAACCAATTAAAAGCGAAAAAAAAAAAAAAAAAAAAGAAAAGAAAAGGAGTTGAACGAAAACAAATACAATATCGGCAAAAATCTAAAAGAAAGGGTCTGAAAGAAAGATATAATGTATAGCAACAATCATCGAGCCCTTTGTTCACCCTTGCTCATTTCTTACAATCACCACTCATATAAAAAAAAATCGATATTATTTCTAAATAATAAAAACATTTAATGCATTTTAATCTAAAATACATTATTCAAGTAAAATTTATCAGATAATTTAATAACACATAATTTAATCTTTTTAATTAAAAAAAAGTTTGTTTTTTTTTATTTATTTTTAGTACAGCCTTAAGAGACGGGAAAAACATTTCAACGTTTGATAAATTCTACTACAGCAAAAATTAGAAATGCAATTATGAAATCACGTAAAAAATTAATTTTACTCCCATAGATTAGCATATTACTGAAGAAAAATAAAAAATGGAATTCTAAAAAGCTAATAAAATCCAACATTTTAGCCCAGTTAAATTTCTAAAAACAAAGTCTTAATACCGTACTCAAATATTTACAAATTCTGTACGAATAATTAAAATGAATGAAAGCGGGTGATTTTTTTTTAATAGAATGGTCTTCATTTTATTTTATTATTAATGTGTCATGAAAATTATTGATTTATTTAAATAAAAATGAATAACGATTCTTGAGCAATTCTTTTGGGTTTACACCGGTTGAAAATACAGAATGATTCAACGGTCTAGAGACACACTTTGTGAAGAAATACACATGTACTTATACTAAAACATACATTTTTTGTACAGGAATGCAGGGTCGGAGGAGAAGCATTGAGACACGAAAAAAAAAGCACTGTTTATTGACAACATCGTTGTAAAGTGCTTCTTTGATACAATGTTTACAATAAATGCTCAACATGACCATTACGGTTGCACACGGTTGCAAAAGCAGAATTAAAACTAAATAGAATGCTCGCTCGCCAACCAGAGGACTTGAAACTCGTCAAGTGACGGGTATCCGTTGGGCCAATTCATTTGAAAGTGTGTTCGTTCCTCAACGCGTCACTTCCGATCCTGCATTTCTGTACAAAAAAAAAATGTATGTTTTAGTAAGCTGTACCACCTTTCAAAGCGTGGCCATTGACTGGATCACTTCAATTTTTGGTCTAACTTTTAAGTTATGACCTCTCAAAACTGATTGAACGTAGAACTCTGACCCGTAAAAGCGTCATAGAATCCTGTTACTAACTTACTTCTTAAAACTGCGAAAACTGAAAACCTATGAATCGTTTGAGCATATATATACTCAAAGATCGAGTATCAACGCGTCGTGAAAAGATAAATATATTCTTGAAATGTTGAAATTTTTTGAACTGGTGATGACAAATTTTCAAAATGTACAACTTTCGCATTATCGGAGCACCATCCATCTTTTACTTCCTGTTGCAACGTTTAAAGAAGTGCTCTTGGACAACTTTATGAAATCTTTTGCAGAAGCGAATCGGAACGGAAAGGCCACAAAAGAACAGATGCGAACTTTCATTCAAGAAGGAAGGAAGCAGCGACCGTTGCAGCGGTTGAGGAATCGATTGGGATGGAGAACAGCTGCCCTCTTCGCAACCCAAGGAGCGAGGGCTCAACTGCCCCCTCCAAGGAATTCTCTCTGCACAAACTTCCGTTCAGATGCAGCAAGCTCCATGTCTCCATCGTTTTTCGTGGGCGTTCAACACACATGGTTGAATTCAGATTAAAAAAAAAAAAAAAAAAAAAAAACAGTTTCGAAAAACGAAAAGGTTTCGACTTTCTAAAGCATTGATTCCCGAAGTGGATGATACAGCACCCTGGGCAGTGAAAAGATTAAGGAAGATGATACAATAGAGCAGGGACGGGCAAACTTTTTCGGTCGCGGGCCAAAAATCGAAAAAAAAAAAAAAAAAAAAAAAAAAATTTGGCGGGCCAAAATAAATTTTTCAAAAATTTTAAAAACAATATACAAATATTACAATTTAAATATGTTAATGAGATGAATGAAATTGCGATTTCATTTTTAAAAGTTCCTTATAGTGAGGTTCGAAGTGAGATGTATTGATTCTAAGGAACGAGGCTAAATGCTCGTCTGTCAGTCTACTTCTGAAATAATTCTTTCTAAGGTTCATAGCTGAAAACACTTGTGTCACATATATAAGATGAAGCAAACATAGCACTGATTTTCTGGGCGTGAGATATTCAATTTGGGAAACTTACTTTCGATAATGATTTGTAAAACTCTAACTTTGGCATATTTAGAAACAACTGCTATATATTTCTTTTAATTTACCTCGGACCGGCAAATTAAAATTCTATCCGCGGGCCGGATAGAACCTTAATTTGCCGGAGCTGAGGTTGGCCCGCGGGCCGTAGTTTGCCCATTCCTGCAATAGAGGCTCTTGAACCATGGCCATGCCGGATGGTTGAGTGGGGTTTTATGGCACAAGGACCAGATTTTGCCATGCTGCGCCAAACAAAGGTACTTTTCTTAAAATTCTGGTAAAATGGAGTGGTTAAAAGGCAAAAAATGTAATTTAGAGAATAGGTAAAATACAGTAGCAAGTAAAAACATGTAAATAGCGAATTAAAATTTTGATAAAAATCCATGATGATTTATGATGCTATGAAATATTGTCAATTAAAAAGCAAATGAAAGACACTGCCGAAAATAATAGAAAATGGTGCAACGAACAAATTTCAAATAAGGCATAAGACCAATTTTTACAAGAAATAAAAAATGATTTATTGGGAGACACTCTCCATGCTAGTCAGATAAGGTGGGATGCTCACGACCGAAAGACCGTGGCCAGATGAGCGATTTTGTCAGATTGTAGAGCATTAATATAGTTTAGCGGGGATACCAAAAGTAATTTACAGATTATCAAGCATCAATATAGTTTTAACGGGATTACTAAAGGAAACTGACAAATTATCGAAACCAAGCGGTGATACAGCGCCCATGCTTGTACAAAAACGATAGAGCGATATTTGCCTCCACTTTCTGCGCTCTATTTTGTGACTACTCTACGATCAAGATCTCTCAGACAAGCAGTTGTTTTTGATAACGTAGGAAAAATGTAATGTCAACACTCTTCATTTGTGAACATTACTTAATGAGAGTTGTTAATTACTAAGTTATTTTTAAAAAATTGCATGAAATTGTTTACTTTTTCCGACAGATTGCTCTATTTTTTTTTTTTAAATCGGTGAAAGTTTTTTAATTGCTTAAAAGTTGTTAAAGTAATTAATTTTTTTTAATTCTGATTTTTTTAATTAATTTTTTCCAATAACTTATAGTTAGTAATAGCTACTTTAATCCAAAAATTTTCTTTTTGTTATTAACCGTAGTTATCTATAGTAGTTGTACCTAATATATAGATACAGTAGTATAATGCATTATACCAAATAATTATACAACAGTGCATAGTGCAACAGTACAACAAGTGCATAGTAAATTTTCTATCTGAGCACTCATTCTAAAAACCTCATACAATCAGCACAAAATTTAGCTTTGTTAAATAAGCACAAAAATTAGTAACAAAATCTTCATAACATATTTCACACGAGTAATATATCCGGGCATCTCCATCCAATCACAAAAATACAACATGTTCCATGTTTCTCTAGAAGTTTAGCAGCCAGGATTCAATTTTTATACGTTTCCTCTATTCGAAAACCACTGAATTTTCAGAACAAGGCGGACTTCTTTTTTTAAGAAAAAAATTTAATTGGTACGTCAAAAGGTTTTACTGCGAAACTGGAACGAACATCGATCTTCTGCGAACATGGCAGCCAAAGGATAACACCGTCCGCTAAACAAACTGCTTAGACGTGACCAGTGAACAGAAATGTCTAAAAGAGTTAAGATCATGACGGAGTTCTTATTTTTATACATAGGTGTGAGGGACCTTTCAAGAAATACATTTTTTACGAAAAAAAAAATCAACTTTAAAGTAAAAAAAGTTTTAATTGTCTACCAACCAATAGAAACAAGCATTTATTATGTCATATAATTTAATCTTTTATATTATTACATAACATGATATAAATGTGTACCAACAGACAGACACTGTAAATGACTTAAAACTAATTTTGACATTTTTACGATTTACAAACAAAAATAATTATAAAAAAAGGAGTCCATTATTATTATTATTATTATTTAGGAGTGGCTTTCATTTCGAATAACAAAACAACTTAGTTTCACGAAAGGTTTTCTTTATCGCGGCTCGCTAAATAGGATAAAAAATAGCATTTTGTGCAGATAATTTAAAAATAAATTTAATATTTATTTAAGGTTTTTGTGCTCTATTTTTACGTAGAACAGAAAAATCTCGAATGAAGAAAAACTAAAATGTTCGTATTGAAATGTGCAAAGGCTTTAAGAAGACAAATTACATATAAGAAAAAGATTTAATGAATAAGACGGTAAGCACTGTTGTTTGGTTTGCAATGAAATGGGACGTCCAAGATAAACCGAGCTTTCCTTTAATAACAGCTGTTTGATGAGTTATAAATGGACACCCGATGAATCATAAAAGTGGTTTGACTGCAACTGGAGCATTTTCCAATGCTTAGTGAGTTGCTTGATGGTGTTTTATGGCACCATGCAAAACCAAACAATGGTTCATGTATTAAGTCTGGTTTAAAAGCTTGTCCCAAATAATGAGTCATGAAATACTGGCAATATTTAATAAAAACAACTAGCTGCACATATTGAAATAGAGCTTAACGATGCTAATAACACTAATATTGCACACTTAGTATTAGAATTTAGTTCAAATAAAAAACCTTGACAATGATTTTGATCAACTACAGAAAAGTTTTAAAATAATATCAAATTATGCCCACTTCTTAGTCAGGCTCATCTAGTATATTATCATCGAATACCTTAATAATGTCATTTACACTGGTTTTCACTGTCGACTGCCATAGATGATTTCATTCTGATACTGATGTTGTAGAAGAGGGCTTTTTAAATTTCTTTTTAGTCAATACTGTATCTTCAGAATTCCGTTTATTGCCAGACATAGTTTTGCTTTCTCATGTATGATGCATTGGACTGTATTTAGCCTGGACTGTATAGGATTGGGTTTCATAAGGACCTAAAGTATCGGCAACTGATGTCGAGGATGCAGATACAAGGGTGACCGAAATGGCATAGTTCGGTTTCAGATGGTAAAGAGGTTGAAATGCTTTTTAACGCTGGACACATGATATCTGTTATATTGACGATCCTCATAACGGAAGCAGAACGAGTTGACTGAACTATCGTATAAATGCGGGGGAACTTTTTCCCCGGAAACTTGTGTACAACAAGTTGAAGAGCTGAGATCCTGAAGCATTCTGGGGTCGACAAAGACTGGATGGACCAAAAATGTGTAATTCTTACTCTGCATAGAGATGGAAGCAGAAGGATCTAAAACTGCATGGCGCCTTAGGATACAGAATAACCTTTCGTTGAGAAAACCCAGTAAGGAATTACATGTACATCAGTAAGGAATTACATGTACATCAGCTTACGAATAACCATTGGGACCTTGAATTTGTAAAATAAAGGGTGATTCATATGGATCCGCGGTAAATTCATATGGATTTCACTACTATAATGTAATACGCCTTATACCTTAAACTTTAAAAAGTTAATTGTCAGCACAGACTCGCCACTTCTGTCTTCAACCCATCTGAACAATTTTGAAGTCTTTTAAATCTAAAATTATCTCAATTAATATCCAGACACTGTTCTCCAAGTACGGAAAGATAAATAAAGATAAAACAAATAAACATGATCGAATCGATTGGAGCTACAAAATAAAAAAAAACCGCGGTGTCACTCAGTATTAAAATCTGGAACAAATATTGCCTCTGATAAAATTATTACTCACATTTCAATGTAAATGTCAGCCATTTTAATACAAAAATATCTTTATATTTAGTAATGATATCCAAAATGAAATCATACGCTAAAATGTTCGTTAAAGCCACATTATCTGGTGTTTAAACATATAAAACAAACAAGAAAATTTGGAGCGACAAGTTTGGATCCATTCATACTATCTTATATTACTCTAATTTTTTATTACACTAATTTTTGTCATTCTATGATTCCATCAAGATAAAGAAAATCATTAATTATTCCTCTCTTTTTTTTTTTTTTTCCTTTTCCAAATCAGTTCGTTTCAAGTACAAATTAGTTACAACTTAAAACTTACAACTTTTAGTTACAACTTAAAATCAACTTAACTCCAATTTCCAATTAGAATTATTGGTTTGCCCCTCCCTTTCAAACCCTATATGCTGATGGTAGAAGAAAATAGCGCTGGAAACTCAGAAACTCAGCTCATTCAAGGCGTTAGGATTAGCTATAAAAATCCCCCATAAAAATACATCCAAACCCTCTCGTTAAATTCGGGAAATTAAAAAACGAAATCGAGGGGATGGTTGATTGGTTGGTTGGTGGAGTTTAATGGCACAAAAGCCAGATTTGGCTATGCTGCGCCAAACAGCGGTATTATTCGTGAAGGTCATTAAACAAAAAACAATCAAATAAAATAAACTTCAAAAATGGAGGCAGGTAAAAACCGTAACAATATAAGAATGGTTGAAAGACTAAAATGACAATTGCACAGAAAACAATTGGTGGGATTGGTGATAATTGACACATTTTGGTGGAGATTGACAATTTATATGATTATGACCGGTAGAGAAACAGTTGGAATAGGTTTGAACACCACGACAGGCAGTTTGAGAATGGCCAAATCTTTGACAATGAAAGCAACGTAAAGGATTAGGGATGTACGGGCGTACACGGCAATGTAAATAATCAGCTTTAAAGCTGGATGGTAATGTTGTGGATGAAAATGTCAAAATTAAATGTTTTGTTGGGATGATGTCTGTGTCGGGATGCAGTGATGGTAATTCTGCGCACATGTGTAACTCCGTGTTCGGAGAAGCCGTTCAAAATTTCCGATTCGGTGCAGCAGAGAAGATCAGGCTGGAAAATAACTCCTCTAGAAGTATTTAATGTAGGGTGGGGTGATAGTCTGATTGAGAAAGCTTTTAGCGAGAAGCAGATTGTGAGACATTGGATGTTTCAATGAGAATGTCACCAGATTTTAGTTTCTTTACAGATTTTGGAATACCTAAAATGCCGCGAAGGACTTTTTCTATTGCAAAAGGAGATTTAGAAATAGCGGTGTCGGGTAGTGATGAAATGAAAAATCTAGCAGTTTGTGAGATGAGGTCAATGGGAGATGTAGGTGGCGATCGCCGGGGCACAATTTTTTTTATATTGCTATTTTAGCGATGCAATAAAAACACCCGCCCTCCCTAAAGGACATTTTCCCACGTTAGTTCATTTGAAAATTTTGCAGGTACTGAAAAACCTGGAGGAAGTCTTCTTATTTTTTTATTGTAATGAAATAATGTTCTAAATGTTGAGAATGTGTTGTTTTGAAGGAGATTTGAAGCGTTTCAACTGAAATGATTCAATGCTTTCTATAATTCAACAGACATAATTATATGGGATTTAAAGTATTTTCATACAATTCGGTCAGTAAACATTTTTCCACATAATATATTTTATGCTGTACGTATCTACATCAGTACTGATAGGAGTGTTTTAGAAGAGAATCATTGAAACTGTATGCTAGCCCGCCTTTTTTCGTTGTCCCGTATCTCAAGTAAGATACCGCGAAAAACGATGTGAAGGGGTTCTACCGCCCTCTTACCTAATACTCCGTCTATTCCACAACAGTGGGTGCATTTCATGAGTCCCATGATAATAGCAGTAACATTTAGTATCCAAAAAACTAGATTCAATGAAACAATAAATTAAAAATATTCGTCCTAAGTTTCAGTTTGAGCATTCGGATAGTCATTCTGGATTTTGCTACTGTATTTTAAACTCGTAGGTGGGATCTCTATGCCACGAAACTTCGCTTTCCCTCTATGCGAGAGCTTAAAACGGATCTAATATGACTACTACTATTACACCACACCACATCACTGTACCTAGAGCCGAGTTGCCCCTATACAGCTTGAGAATGATGTGGGTGAGAAAAAGTCTGATTGGGCTCTGTGACACTCTACGGTCATAGGAGACCGGGACGTACGGCTTAAAGTGGATTCCGAACCACTACAAGCATCCATGGCACCGCCGATAATCGAACCCGAAGCCTGTGGTACCGAGCCGCAGAGCGCTAGCCACACAACCATCAGGCCCGATCTGCAGAGCGTTGGACGTAAGGCCGACAACCTCACCTGTAAAAAGAAAACATTTCTGTTTCGGAATCTGACAGTGGGTAGACGGTCCAACATGAAGTGCAGTGCTAGGGAGTAAGTTAGTTAGTTACTGAAAATGAAGAAAACACTCACTGTGAATTACATGATTCTGTAATTATAGAATATAAAAATGAATAATGAGAAGAGTTCTGTGGTGACACTATTTGGATCTATAACGACAAAATGACAGCAAAAAAAAATGTATCCATAGATCAGTTATAAAATAAAGCGCGTCCCTTCATTCTAAAGGAGCACAAAATTAGGACAAACATCTCCCGTCCTTTTCGGACTAGAGTGAGCGCTGCTTTTAGATTCTTTTCCCTGCGCATTTATTTAGAAAAAGTAAACATATTACAAAGCTATTCTGAAAAATTTTTGTTCTCAAGTCATGCATCTATACAACCATGTACTCACTAAGATAAACAGATACAAAAGTTGTTTTGCTCATAACTCGGATGATTTTGAATGAAAAATAATAAAACATGAAACAAAGTGGATAGAATGAACTTTTATTTTTAAATCCTTTGGGAGGGAAAATATTACCAAAGAAACTTTATGAATAGAATGTAAATGCTGAATATTTAGAAAAATTAAATTTACATTTAGTTACAGCTAGAAAAAATTAACCTTTCGTTTGAAATTCGTTGTAAGATAGTAGACCTTTTCTTCCCAACAGCATAAAGTAGCAATAACACGACAGTAAATATTATTGCCACATATCACCAAGATATCACTGCGTATGTTAAAACCCTGAATTCGAAAGTGAGTGCAATCTGTTCCATAAACTCAATATTCCTCTGCAACGGAAGTGACCAATCACATACATCGAACAAAACGGCAGAGTGTCCATGAAAGTGACCGGCCGTCACGTTACTCCTGACAGTGGCAATTATGAACGTTACGTGAAGAGTATGATCACGCGGGGATTCTGTTGGTCCAACTGGTAGTCCCCGATGTGCGCTTTATTTCATTACACTCTACGTTTCGAGATCGCGGGTCACAATGGTCCCAAATAGCAAAACTGAAGAATCGAGTGACTCTGAATTCGCGAGTAGGTCGGGAACTGCAATTCTTGCACAAAAGATTTTTATTGAAACTTTTTTTTTCTAATGCAGCTGGCAAATAGACCGTGATCTTTTTATGCCATAAGGGCTGCACAGACGTTACTATTTGCACTACCCAGGGGGCGCGTGTAACTTGAAGATAAGCCACGGACGCGGAGTAACAATGCCCCCCCCCCCAACGTTCTACGATCCTATTAGAACCGGGATCTACGGTTTAAAGTGGATTCCGAACCATTACGAACTATTACATACATTCAATGGCAACACCGGGATATGAACCCGATATATGTGGTACCGAGCGTCAGAGCGCTATCCCCTCGGCCATCAGGCCCATATTTTTTATTGAAACCTATTGCCACTTGGATGACGCCGATTGAAATGTTGCGTTTGCACAGAATTTAATTCAGTATCAGAAATAGGTGTTTTTGAAACGCCCCCTTTAATATCATCGAATCTTAAGAATTCCCGTGCACCACACACACAATTCCCTTTCACAGACAAAAGCACTCGTTTTTGTCTTCAGAAACAGCAGTCGAAACGGCATTTCTCACGCTCTGTTTTTTCATCTCCCATCATTTGCAGAATCGAAAGCAAAGACGGAATCCGATTCAATGCGGCGGAATAGAAGATACACCAGAAAGGGATGAAGGGGTGGGGGACAACGAAACTGCCCCTTCGCTGTTCCGCGATGGATTCGGGTCATTAAATCGGTCCATCCCCAATCGTGTCCTCCGGGTTATCGACTGCACCCCGCCAATTTCCGCCGCCCGCCCGCCCGCCGCATTCCCGAACAGGGGGCCGCCCCTGCCAGCAAATTATCCCGAGCGAGCACATTCTTGCATCCCTGAACCATTTGACACGGAAGATTCTGGTACGAATGAAGCAAATCACCTAACAGTGCTGGTCATTACGATGCGTCTGTAAGGGATATCAGCGACACCCCCACCAAAACGACGTCATGGCTATAGTTTTATAGCACGATTGAGGCCCGCAGAACGCTTTATCTCGCTGGCCCCTATTGGCTTTAAATTACTAAATAAACCTCCCTGACATGTGTCTAAGGCGATAAGTTTAGTCCACGGAGTATAAAGTAATAAAATATTACTGTTTAAAGAAGGAAAAAAAAAAAGGATGAAGTTATTACTTCAGAGATAACGGTTTTTTGGGATGATCCACTGTTCTTTTTCTTCTATAATATTTTTAAAATGAATGATTTCTCATTTAATCTATATCACATTATATTTCTGTGCCTGGTGTAAAAACTGTCTAAAGGGAATTTTAAAATCTATTAAACGGGCTTGACTCGTTCCATTCAGCATCAAGCAAAGCGGCATTGCCTCTCAAATAAAAAGTTCATCGTTGTACGTACATCCAAATTTTATCTGCCATAACTCAATTGCATGAATCATACTATCCGTTTTACAGGAGTGTGCGGTAAGTGATTAAATGACTTCTCTCCTCATCGAAGCTCGTAAGGCCGTCGTAAATTTATTATTTCAATGACAAGGCCGGTTTGCACCATGCTGAAGTTAACACAATAAGTTCGTGCGATATGCGTTTAAGAGAACAAGTTGCGCTGCAATGGGGCAATTCACGGAAAGATTTTCCTTCGTGTGTGAAAAAGCTGTTTCATCCCTGCAATTTTAATGTGCTGAGAAGAGGCTCCGCAGTAAAAGCACGTATTGCCAGTTTGGCATTATTTAATGAGCCACGTATAAAATAATAAACCGTGCTGTCATCATGTCACATGAAAATCGCATTAAGTCAGGATACAGCTCCGCATATAAATTTTGTTCCATTGCTATGAAGGACTAAGTAAAAAAAATAAATAAATAAATAAATAAATAAAAAACAGCAATTTTTCAAGTAATAAATCCATACTTTTTCCCTTTTACTTTGAAAGCCGGCTATTTTTCTTACAAAATAATAATTTTTTTTTTTTCAATTCCTACTATTAGGTCACGCACTCGCTATACACATCTTATTCAAATTTACAATCGTTAATAAAATACATTTTTGTTCACCCACTCAAGTTCAAATACATTTCTTTTTGAACTCGTAGTGGATGACACTGGATGTGAATGCAGTTTTTTCAAATATTAATTCATTAATTAAATTTAATTAATTCATTTTAGTTTTTTTTTTTTTTTTTTTTTAGATTTAAGATTTATTTAGATGACGCCAGATTTAAGAGGAAAATTTCAACTTTATTTGTAAACGATTTTTCTGCAATAGAGTGAAAAAAAAAAGTAGGAATTGACTTTAAAAAAAAAAAATTCATAATACTTGTTTACCATAAATTTACAATTGAAAAAAATACGTGACACTACAGAAAAAAAAATATATATATATATTGATCATGTTGAAGATTTTCAGCAATCCAAACCAAATTAAAAAAACAAACAAATTAGGAAGAATGTATCGATAAAAAAAAATGAAGCAAACACTAACTGTGAATTAAAATTTCCTTTGAATGATTCTTCGCTCATGTGAATAGATATAAATGAATTGAATGACGGGATGGTTACCATGGCGACACTGCTTTGGATCAGTGAAAAACAGCAGAAATTTGTAAGGGAAGTGAAACGAGCAAAAAGAGATTGGAATGAAGTTATAAAAAGTGTGCATGAGCATGAAAAAAGGATCCAGTTTATGATTCAAAAACGCATGCTGAAACTATAAATAAGTCTTAAGAAAATTGAATGAAAATAAAAAAACGAGGAATGTGTGAGCTTGCGTTAAGTCAAGGTCTTTCTGCATTTTAAGTCGTTCTGAATATGATGTTGCCCGCTGCACGATAGGTGAAGTGCATTTATCTGAAGTAAGTTGTTGTCAACAGACTATTTACGGAATAGAGAAAAATACATCCACAGAAATTTGAGATTCACTAGTTCTCGACCTTCTTATATACACTGAAGTGACAAAAGTCATGGGATAGCAATATGCAAATTTTCAGATGGCAGTAGCATCGCGTAGAACAGGTATAAATGCGCAGCGCTTTCGCAGAGCTTTCATTTCTGTTCAAGTTATTCATGTGAAGAGGTTTTGACGTGATGATGACCGCACGACGGGAATTAACAGACTTTGAACGCGGAATGTTAGTTGGAGCTAGACGCATGGGTCATGCCATTTCGGAAATCGTTAGGGAATTCAACATTCCCAGATCCACTGTGTCAAGAGTGTGCCGAGAGTATGAAATTTCAGGCATAACATCCCACCAAGGACAGCACAGTGGTCGACCGCCTGCACTTAACGACCGAGACCGGCGATGTCTGCAAAGAGTCGTAAATTCTAACAGACAAGCAACACTGCGTCAAATAACCGCAGAAATCAATGTGGGACGTACAAGGGACTTGTCTGTTAGAACTGTGCGGAGAAATTTGGCTTTCTTGGGCTATTCCAGCAGAAGACCGACTCGAGTGCCTTTACTGACAGAACGACATCGCTTGCAGCGACTCTCGTAGGAACGTGAGCATATCGGTTGGTCCCTAGATGAATGGAAAACCGTGGCCTGGTCCGATGAGTCACGATTTCAGTTGGTAAGAGCTGATGGTAGGGTTCGAGTGTGGCGCAGACCCCACGAAGCCATGGACCCAAACTGTCAGCAGGGCACTGTTCAAGCTGGTGGTGGCTCCGTAATGGTGTGGGCTGTTTTTTCATGGCATGGACTTGGTCCTCTGGTGCGACTGGACCGAACATTGACTGGAAATGCTTATGTTCAGCTACTTGGAGATCACTTCCAGCCATTCATGGACTTCATGTACCCAAACAACGATGGGATTTTTATGGATGACAATGCGCCATGTCACCGGGCCACAACTGTTCGCGATTGGTTTGAAGAACATTCTGGACAATTCCAACGAATGATCTGGCCACCTAGATCGCCCGACATGAATCCCATCGAGCATTTATTGGACATCATCGAGAGGTTTGTTCGTGCCCAAAATCCTGCACCATCAACGCTTTCACAATTATGGACGTCTATCGAGACAGCATGGCTCAATATTCCTACAGAAGACTTCCAACGACTTGTTGAGTCCATGCCACGTCGAGTTGCTGCACTTCGCCGGGCGAAAGGAGGGCCGACACGATATTAAGAGGTATCCCATGACTTTTGTCACTTCAGTGTAAATGCATACGCATTCGTAAATATTTTCATCGATTTTTTTTCCACATTATTAAAATTCAACTCACAGAAAACTTATTATTCTACAGGAAGTAGAAAACCAACGTGACAATACGAACAAGGGAAAAGAAAAAACACAAGAATCGCATCCTCCGATTTCGTTTAATTTGGGACATCACTGTAGACTACTTCAAAATTCTATATTCAAAAGGCACTGGAATTAAAAACTCGAACAAAGTGGATGAGAAGCTCTTCTATTTTTTAAATGATCACGTTTGTTATCAAAGCTATGCGTGAGTCCATCTTGGATTCCCAAAGGGATTGTTTACGAGGACGGGATGATAACATTCAAAAGATGTTGCGCGGGTACTTCAGGCATCTCTGGGATGGCTCTGATACAGTCCTCTGGGGAGAAATGATTTTAACTGCTGGCTATAGGAAGAAGCTCTGTCAACTGCAAACGACTATTTTTATACAAGCCATAAAATCAAAGACTTGCTTTTTCGGAAGTTCATAGGTTTCGGTTTAGTTTTTAGATCCTAGAAGCCTTTTTAGTAATACTTGCAAATTAAAGAAGCATGTTTGTTGTACTAGAAGAAGACAACTTTGAACATGTCCGCAATTATTTTGGAAATTCCAAAGCACGTCGAACAAATTATACAATAGCATTCGCAGATGATATTAAAACAAAATGTATTGCACAAAGGCTACACCGCCAATTCCACTTGGGGGGATGCACAAAAGTGTAGATTTTTTTTTTCTTTTCGAAAGAAAAAAGGGCTCCTTCTGGATTATTGAACGATGTATACTGAAAAATGGATCTTGTTACCCCTCAACGAACGTTCGCATGGTTTTTAACAGACATTTTTGATTCCGGACCTTGACAAGGCTCCATTTCTTCCCCAAACCCCGATGCTTGCAGGGTGCACATGAGCTTGCATTTTCTTACCAGGTAGTCCCTTCGGCATTGTCAAACCATCAAGAGAGCTGTCCACACATAACAACTGCAAGATCTCAGCCAGAATGGGAATAAGAAGAGGGCGCTTGATTCTTGCGGGATAATGTAAGATCACGTAACACAACGCTATGAGGCTTTTTAAGTGCATATCACGCGGGCTTGTTCAATTTGAAGGAAACAAGCCTTGTCATTCAAACGGCATGCACGATCTTCTGGCTAGAGGGAGATATCCTGCAAGCAAAAATCGCGTTGCATTCGTTGATTCCAGTGAAATGGGCGACAGAATGCTTTTAGACATATCAGTTGCAGACAGGGCTGGATTTAAATGAAAAGAGGCCCTATGGTATTCCACTTATTTCACCTCCCATTTTTAAGTTTGTAAATTACATGAGAGATAATAAAATACATCCTTACTGCGATATACATCAATATGTTAAATGAAACATGTTGTGATTGGTAATAATAATGTGCTTGGTTCTAATCACATTAAAACTTATTTCATATTATCGAAGTAAATCGAATATAACCGAACGTCGGGATATCAATAGGTCTGTTCCAATCTACACCAATCTGCGCTTTATTTATGCAAGAACAAACCAGAGCTCAGTAGCATAAGGCACGTCAATATTTGCCATAACAATCAGTGAACGTATGAACTCTACTTTGGGGCAATCTGGTATATACAAACGAACAGACCCAATGAGCCGAACGCGTTGGGCTTAACCAATACATTTTTATGTTTGCTTATGAGTCATATGTGTAAAATTTCTCCTTATTTTCGATTCAGTGTTTTAGTGTTTACTGTTTTCAGAATAGTGTCGTTCTAATTTTGCTAACCATTTGAATGTAGGTCCCTCTTGATCTTGAGGCCCTAGGCTGAAGCCTAGTCAGCCTATAGGAAAATCCGACCCTGGTTGCAGAGGATAAAAAAGTTGAATGAGCACATGGTGGTGAATTCCTTATTTGGATGGCAAAGGCGATTTGCTTCTCGTTGACGGTAAGAAAATTAAGCGGTATGACAGCAGAGTAATTATGGGATGTCCTAGGCACCCGTGGATCCCTTTACTGCGATGTGAGAACACAAAGATGTGATATTCCGAGACTTATGTGTTTTTAAAGGTCCCCTCATTTCAGACTTATACGAATGTCGGACGGGAAAAAGAACCCTTTTTGGTCTGAGAACATTAGGAGGATAGTTAGACCTGGGAAGAAAATGTTTTGCTTAGTGCTGGAAAATTTTATTACATATCACGGCAATAACGAGGAAATGGATTGCAATTAGACACTTATTAAATAATGGGATAACACAAATTGTGAAGATAGCGTAAACCACAGAAGCAGTCTCCTAGCATGAGGAGGAAGACAGATAATTAGAAGCAGAGCATTCAGTGATTCGTAAAACTTTATGGAATTCGCAAAGTGTTTTCTGGTGATTCTGGAACAATTTCGCTCCTCACTTCTTACGGATTCCCCCTCTTCTTTTACCCCTTATTCGATAATGAATGAGCGGAGAGACTTGTTTTGCATGCATTTCTTTTCCTTTCCAATTCTAAATCCCATAACAGCGATTGCGCCCTTCTGTTAAAGCTCAAAAATAAGATGGGAGAAAAGCTCTCTCTGCTCCAGGATGGATTTTGCGACACTCGGATGTGAACCGGGAAGGGGGGGAGGGAGGGGGCGTTGTTTAATGCGATCTTAAAAGGCTTCCAGAGGAAAAGAGCGACCGCATCTGCTGGTGAGGGATGACAAATTGCAAAAAGATGACATCCGGCAGTCAATAGTTGGGGGAGGGGCCTTTTGCTCGCTTCACTTCAGAAGCCCTATCGAGAGAAAACCGACAAATGCTTTTCCACACGTAGAGCTTTGCGCTTCCGCGTCATCAAGGTCTCCGCGCTTTTCGCCAAAAGGTGTTGAAAATCTCATTTATTCCAGCAGTCATAATTCGATTCGCATTTAAGGTACCGACTCGAGCAGATTTTGAGCAATCGTCGTCGCACTTTTTTCGCTTTCATCCTACTCGGCAGATGAAAATAACAATCGTATTTATTTTTTGTAGCAAGCATTTTTTTGCAATCTTCCATGTCAAGAGCAACCATTCAAGTTAATTTTAACTTACTGTGACTCCCCGTGAATTTTATTTCATTTATTTTTATTATTATTTTGGAGAACATGTTTTTTAAAACAACACCCATAGAGATATTCCGAGATATCATTGCAGAGGCTGCCAATTTTCCGCGCGATTTTTGGTGAAAAAATCGCGCGGAAAATTGGCAAGCGCGCAAGTCGGGCGGATTTAAAAAGAGCGACGTCATGGGGAGGAAATGTCACTGAAAGAGGAATTTTAATTACAATAAACAAAATTTTAATTCTTAACAATCAAAATTTATGCATTTGAAGATCCTCGTCTGGCAACATCTACTGATTGAAAGGTTTTAAAAGCCTTGTTTTTAGAGGGTTCTCAGACAGGGAACTGTCAAACGACGTTTTTGTAATGCAATGAAATGCTCGCAGTACGTGTTTCATTTGCAGCATGGCCCAGAATACGAGAGGCATTGAATGCACCACTCGTCCTCCTCCAATGAACCGAATTTCGATCCCTTCAATAACACTCGATCACTGCCAACGACAGGAACATTGCCGTTGGAACACGAAAGAATGCGACGAACAAAGGTTCGGCTTTCATTCTTAAAACCCCATTCGAATTTAAAAGACATCCACTCTATGTCCGGACCGAAAGAAAAAAAAAATGGAACACGCATGTTCTTTTCTAACTGCCTGTGAGCTTGCGCGAAAAAAAAAAATTTTTTCCGAAGTGCATAACGGAAGCTTTATAAATGATTATCTTAAAACGAAAGATTTTAAAAGGAGGATGTGAAAAAAGTGCTTTGCCTTTGAAGAGAATACACAAAATAAGCCCGATTTTCGAGTCGAAAGTAAAATCAACAGGCAGAACACACTGAACGAAACAAATCTCAAAAATCAACGGCTCGCCGATGGTTTGGTTTGGTTTGTCGCTCTACGGTCATCTTATGCACTCTTTTGGGCTAAACAGACCGGGACCTACAGTTTAACGTGGATTCCGAACCACTCACAAACATCCATGCCACTGCCAGGATTCGAACCTGAAGCCTGGGATACCAAAGACCAGAGCGCTAGCCACTTGGCCACCAGGCCGCACTCGCCGATGGAGTTTATAACGGGTCACTGTTTAAGAACTAAAGTAACTATCTATCAATAGCGGATAAAAGTCATTGTTTCGTTGGAACATTGCATTTTAACCTCACGTCCGATTTATTTCCTTTTAAATCGCTTGATTATGATTATGAATATGATTTCACAGCAAAAGAATTCCCCAGAAGGGAACTTAACTTTTATTCAGATTCGATCGGATAAGGAGGAAACGTTAACATTTTTGTAACGATGAACGGAAGAGAAATCGTTTATCTAGCCACAGGCCTCTAAGCGAATTTTGACACGCATGATGCTATTTGCGCCTGCTCATTACTTCTGATCTTAATCGAATAGCGCACATCCGTTTGACGATCTCAATTCGTTCTGGTGAAAAATGCAGTGATTTCATTTTCATGTTGGGTCGAATGTTCTGGACAGAAATAAAATAAAGAATACGGAAAAAGAAATCCTGCTCACATATACTTAAATGCATTATTTAACATTCTGGATAAACTATTTAAGCTCTGCTCTACTGAATCCTATCCCTATCATCTCCCTCTTCTTTTTGAGTTCTTAAAAAGTACAAATAAAAAAAAGGTTGTTTACTGCACATTAGAGATCCTGCATAGAAATGGGGAAAAAACATATCAGGGAAAAGCTTCCTGGTGTTGCGAATATGCGTTTCATCTTCAGACATTAAGGACATTGTCGTGTCGATAGTACATTCAAAATATCCAAAATCAAAAATTCGCTGATAAAATATCAGATTAACAATATAAAAAATTAAATTAGTAATATAAAAAAATTAATTATATTATTAGTAATATAAAAAAATTAATTATATTATTAGTAATATAAAAAAATTAATTATATTATTAGTAATATAAATTAGATTAGTAATATAAAAAAAATTTTAAATCAGTTCCTACTTTTTTTTTCACTCTATTGTAGAAAAGTCCTTTACAAATAAAGTTGAAATTTTCCTCTTACATCTGGCGCCATCTATTATTAAATACATGCAACTTACATCTAGAAAAAAACTAAAATTGATTCATTAAATTTAATGAATGAATTAATATTTGAAAAAACTATATTAACAACCAGTGTCATCCACTACAAGTTGAAAAAAATGTATTTGAACTGGAGTGGATGAATAAAAAGTATTTTGTTAACGATTGACAAATTTGAACAAGATATATATAGGGAGAGTGTGAGCTAATAGAAGGAATTGAAAAAAGACCTAAATGCACGTGGCGAAATTTAAAGATAATAATAATACTATAATTTCCTGCTGTAATTCGTGGATTGTACGATAAAAAAAAAGCATAAAATTTCAAGATGCAGATAACTGATCACTACATACAAATTATGAAAATTCTTCTTCTTTATTCCCCCTAGACGTTTCATAAAAATCAGTTCTACAAGATCGCTTACTTAAAAATGCTGTTCCAAAACAAATAAAAAAATGACAAGATTTTATGCGAGATAAATATAAACAATCTTCAAAACATAAAAGATGTGAACTTTGAAAGGGAACTGGACCTCAACCAAACTGAACAAAATGGAATGCACACCGGTGAGGGGTAGTGAATGAAAAAAGGAATTAAAGAATTAGAAATGCTTTGCAGAAATCCAAATGAATATCCATCAAAGCGATTTCAATCAAGAGTTTCATCTCTCTAAAAAATAGGAAGTCACATAGCGACGTCTCTAGTAGGATACGCGGTAGTTAAACGGATTTCTACTTTCCATTACCTTAGGACTTTCTCTGCCGATCTCGCGCGCCGGAGCGTGATGTCTCGGTAGAAAGTCACGCGTTTGTGCGGGAAGAGCTCAGCCTCTGCTTCTATCGGCAAACTATGTTAGGTGTGTCTACTGGCACTGATGTGGAGTAAAGTGAGTTGCTAATTGTCTTTTTAAAGAGTCAAGTTTTTCTTTTTAGCTTTATTTTTTTTTTTAAATTCTCATTACATGAGTATAATACTGCAGGGCATTCGCTCCCCAAAAGAGAAAAATACTATCTCATTAAAAATTAAAAAAAAAAAAAAATTATGAAGCATCTCACAAAAAGAATACATTTCGTTACTTATTTTCATTGTTTGCTTCACACATCACGCGCCTCATGTGGCACTGGGAAATAACGTGACCTCTGATGCCTGTCACGCACAGGGACGTAATCGGGAATGGTCTAACTTTTACGTATGATACACGTAGTCTTTTTTTCAAACCTATTCGGTATATAAAAAAAAGCAAGTCGTCTTCCGGGAAAAATCCACTTCTACTGCGGGACACTCACCATCAGCAATTCCCTTCTCGTGACCAGAAGTAAAAGTGACAGGTTTTTAATATGAATTTTTTAAATTGAAAAATATTTCGATACTATTGTAATGCTGGTTAGGGTACAGGGTATGTGAAAGAAGACGCGCGAATCACCCTAGGATTATACGGTATCCATTTATTCAATTCCTTCTGTTAGCTCGCACTCTCCCTATATATATCTCGTTCAAATTTTCAATCGTTCATAAAATACTTTTCATTCATCCACTCCTCGAGTTCAAATACATTTTTTTTTGAACTTGTAGTGGAAGACACTTGATGTTAATACAGGTTTTTTCAAATATTCATTCAGTAATTAAATTTATTTCATTAATTTTAGTTCTTTTTAGATTTAAGTTGCATGTATCTACCCATAGACGGAGCCAGATGTCAGAGGAAAACTTCAACTTTATCTGTAAAGGACTTTTCGGCAATATAGGGGGAAAGACGTCGAAATTGACTTAAAATTTTTTGTTAAATTTATATTATTTGTTTAATGCCAAAACTGACTTCCTGCGGTTATGTGGCACTGCGGATTTTAGGCAAGAGATTACGATAGATAGAAAATGCATTCCAAAAGATCCGAAACCCAAGAGCCCGTCCGGCGTGAGACCCCCAGAAGGGCAGGGTATTCTTTTCAATCGGCATCCGACTGTCTCCCCGAGTCTCCGATCGACTGAGTGAGGAGTGCGCATGCGCCCATCCGGGCATGGTCCGGACACTCTGCTCATCGTCCGAGGGAAGCGGATCGTTTGCGGAGAGGCTCCCCATCGCCCGGGCTGCAGACGAACACGACAACAGGTGAGGTCTTTGCTACTGCGACACTCGGTCGGGATCACGTCCCGCCGCCGCTTTTTTAGCGTAGGCTTTAAGGGACTCGAACGCCGACAACAGAAGGTCTGTGCGTAGTAGAGCGCCAGCTGGGATATAAGCGAGAGCTGTCAATTAAAACTTTTGAGGGAATACACGGTTGTGCATCCTGCAAACATGAATGCAGAAGTCATACGTAGGGAATTTTTTTGAAATGTTGAAGCGACGCTTTAAAACGCAAAATGAAAAAGAATTTTATTAGTTATTTTATTATTTGAAATTATTTATTTTACTAAAATGTCCCTCAAGATCGCTCACTCAACAACAACTAAAACGTGTATTTTTAAAGAGTTCCATTTTAAATGTAATACGAAATCTGTTTCAAAGGAATTGAAAAGATGTATTGGGACTAAGATTGTTTTTAAAAATTTTTGTGATTGAATCTAATTCCATTTATAAAAAGAGCTATATATTAATATGATATATATTAATTACAATTTTCTAGAACAACCTATGAATTCTAATGAAATTCCTTCCTTTAGGGTTTTGCTAAAGAACTTTAGCAAAACCCACAATATTTATGAAGACATTAAATGGATATGTATATACCATTGGATGCACCGTTCTACATGCAGTGTGATCCAAAAGTCAATACACCCATGAATTTATTAATAACTTATAGATAAATGAACACGTGTCTGCTATTGCAGTTGTGCAGATCCGATTCCTGCTCTACAAATGGAATCACATTAGATATTCAAAGTGTTCTTCTATGTACAAAGATGAGTGGGGTGAAACCGTAGAGTAGTCATAAAAAAAAGCGCGCACGAGGTTGCCATTTTGGGGGCAAACAGGATGCTCACATGGTTTTACAAGCGTCACAATCAGGAGTGACGCGATGACATTCGTGTCTGCCCTTTGTTTACTTGAATTACAGAGGGAAAATGAGCTTAGAGTAAGTACTTGTTAGCATTAGTTTTAAGTTTGTACTTCAGCGTTTTGTAATTTCACATAAGCAATGATAGCTTGGCAAAAATGTATACTGTTGGCTATTACGCAAAGTTACTGTTGGCTATTACGCAAAGTGAAAATAAACGCAAAGTGAAAATAGAACAAGAAAACTATCATTAGAAAGAAACTTGAATAATTTAGAAACTATCACTATCATTTTTGTTTAGCAGTCAATAAATGTACATTTAATTTTTCGAAATATTTGGTACCTACCTACTATTAATATTATAATATTTTCCCTCCAAAATGATTCAAAAATAAACTATTCATTTCGGTGAACTTTTGGTAATGTTTTCATAAAAATGAACAAAATGACCATTCTTGTATCTGTTTGTCTTAAATAAGTAGAGAGTTTAATAAATGTATGACATGAAAAGAATAATTTCTGGGAATATTCAGAATCGCTCCATAACATGTGTACGTTTTCTAAGTAAACGAGCGAAAGTGCAGCGTCCAATCTAGTACGAAAATTAGAGATGCTTGCTCCAACTTTCTGCTCCTTTAGAATAGGGCGTCGCTCTCTATTTTATTATTTTGTTCTATTTTAGACTTACCACTTCGAAATCAATCCGTAGCAGCACCCACTCCTCCAAATTTTTTTTACTTGGTTTCCAATCTTCATGTGCTTGCGATTGCATTTACACATTCAATACGCACCGCACAGAAGAGTATACAAATGATTATTTCCAGCCTGTCAAAAGCAGTTAAATATTGATATTGTTTCAAATATTGACTCAAGAATTACTATAGTATACTATAAAGTATTATTACACTACATTAAATGTGTCCTACATATTAAAAAATTTGTTTAATTAAAAAATTTATAATAAATTTCATTCGCATTGGCTAAAACACCTGATAAAAAAAAGAAAGAAAATTAAATTTCAAATGGTTATGAGATGAATAAACGCCCACATTTCTCGATTTATATTTATGAAACGAAATTATTTACCTTATTTTTAACGAATTATTGAATCCATTCTTAGCGAATTCAAATTCATTACTAATTTTTAACTATTTGATTCTTCAGAGAAAGGTAGAAATTTTCTGGATTTACGTGCTCTCCGTGTTCTAATTGCATATTTGATTTGTTGTTGTTGTGGGCAAAATACAACGGCACGCAGCAATTAAACCTAAAAGCGAAAGACGTGAGCACAGGCAGAAAAGATTTTTTTAGATTTGAGTGAGCGTGTAATGCTCTGTAATGATGACTGTGTCCCAGGCACATTATTGCGGCGAGAGTAAGCAGTTGCCATGAACTTGTATGGCACGACATGAGCATCTGGGTGATCGCATCACAGAAGTGCGCGGAGAGAAACAGCATTCCCGATCTGTCAGGTCAATCGTAACAGTAACATCGTAATTCATTGACACTGCAAATGCGGGTTGTGGCAAAAGGCAACACATCAAGCCGAGTTCAGATTTGAAACATCCCCCGCCCCTCCCCCCGAAGGTTTGTCTTTGCCCCACATTTGTACTCAAAAAATAACGCCCTTTATCTCCTCTTAAGTTCACAAAATCTTTTAATGCGTGACCCAAAACCAATTCTAGACCCGAGTTGGAAAACGTTTTAGAAACTTCTTTACAATTATATTAGACATAATCTTCCACATGTTGAATTCACAATTGCAAAGAAAAGAATAAATACTTTCTGTTGGTTCCGTCGGCTTCAATAGATACTTTCCGTTATTTCGGTTCCAAGCTACACAATCTCCTATTCAATAGAAGCGCTTTATTCATTGCGATTCCTTTTAAAAGAAGAAGTTTTTCTAAATGAATACATCAAAAAGGCATTCAACTTTAAAACTATTCCATTCAAGTTACGAACACTTTTTCAACAATTTTTATACAAAAGTGTGACTATCGCATCGATTTTAGATACTTCAAAACATATGAATTCTTTTCACTTTCTTACCTTACCATTATTATACAGAGGTATTCTGTTGGTTCGGAATCCCACATACAGGAAAAGAAAAAAAAAAATTCAAGTGAAAATCGATGCCACAATCTAACACACGTGTGGAAGGAATGTCAAAATGTCCAACTTTCTGACTAAACCTTTGGGAACAATCTATAAAATACCAGAGTTTCTCTCCTTATGTAACAAAAGAAGAAAAAAAAAACGTAAGGAAATAAATTACTTTCAAATATTGGCTCAGCATGTTGCGGGCGATTTTTAGAGTTAAAAAGATTGACGTTGAAATAGTTAGATAATCAGTATTTTGATGGCATAATGGAGATTATAATTATGTCGGTTGAGGGTGCCGTTGAAGTTGTTTCAACTATAGATAAAGTTATAGAAAACTGTGCACGATACAAATTAGATAACGCCTTCTTAAATTGAAAACACAAAATTTGAAAGGAGATATCATAAACTTCGCTTAATAGGCTCCTCTTTACCACTGGCTACTAGATTGGCTTGGTTTGGTTTGTCGCTCTACAGACGTCTTGTGCACACGAGGACTAAACAGACTGAGACCTGCAGTTTAAAGTGGTTTCCAAACCACTACAAACATCCATGCTACCTGGTTACTAGAAGTGTGCAAACGTTAATGTAAGTGAGTTGACAAAAAGGAAATATGAACGGTTACTTTTAGCAGTGGTACTCGACATCTGCGCTTGATGGTATTAGGCGTCGGCTATTTTTTTTTTTTTTTTTCAACTCTTTTGATAGGACAGGTTTTTTTAGCGGTTGATTTCACCAGTTGTTGTTTAAGGAAAGGAGTTTAACGCCAATCGATTCAACTCTTCGGATAGCAAGGACTTAATATTAGCAGTGGATTTTAACGCTTATTAAAAAATTCAACTCGATGATAGGGAAAGGTTATTTAGTACAGCACCCGAATTTGAGTTAAATTTAACTCCACTTAAATTCAAGTCTCGCACTCGGGGCTGAGTAATTTTTTTAATTCCACATAAGCTTAGCATAAATAAAATTTTAAACATTCTTATTGAAAATTTCTATCGTTTGATAGTTACTGCTTATTGTTCTGCCTTTTTTTTTATTTTATTATTTTCAATTGCTTTTGCATGATCAAATTATAGATATATATCACAGTGATCTAATCGCTTAACGATACGATAGATTGCGACGTTATTATATAATGTATGTAAGATATTTATATAATAATTCGTAACAATATATTTTTTTCTTTTTTCTAATTCGTCCATTTTTTTCAGTTTTTTTATCAACAAAGCTTATAGAAATAAAGAATATGAAATAAAACCGAGCAAATGAATTTTCTTTGTTTGAAATATATTATGAAATATTGGGGAAATTATTATGAATTATTGCATTTTTTTTTCTTCTCAAAGAGTGTTGTTTTTAACCGATACTATACTTCACAGATGAATTCGCCCATCGATTTTTTATGCATAAATAAATGTATGATTACCATCTTTTCAAAAATGCATTTAAGAATAAGTTGTTAAATATATGAATAAATTCATATATTCAAAACCCCATTTGTCTTATGAATCTCCCTTTAAACAATTTGTATAATATTTTCGATACTTATAGATAAATCTTTTATATTATTTAATGAATCAACATATTCATTGTGGTTAAAAATTTCTGACACCAAATCTTTTCTAAAGGCAATGTCACTTTTAATAAAAAAAATATTAGGAAAAGAAAACAAATCAAAATGCTGTTTTTAAAAAATTATTTTAGTTAGGACACTGAATTAGATAATTTAATTTTCTGCAGAAGAAAAAAAAATTATTACAATTATCGGATGCAAAAAATATAACTCGAAAATGCTACGTTCCACTCGCTAGATGTTTCGATAAATACATTCATAATTGCAATGCCATTGATTGTACAGTATTCATGTACACAACTTAAAGTTAAGAATTAATGAGCGTTCAATTGAATGAATCGTTCATTTAGCCCAGGGGTCTCCAAACTTTCCAGCCTTAGGGCCATACGGTTTACTCCAGTAAGTACCAAGGGCCAAAACCGTTTTCATTTTTCTGCCGTTATCTATATAATTATATAAATCTCATTAGTATTTTTTTACCCCGCGGTTTCATTCACGTTCATTTAGCTTTTCCGTTCCTGGGGGATTTTCAGGATAAAAATCATGTGTTTGATTCAGGATATATGCATTCCAAAAATCAATATACATACATATGCAATACTCTTTACCCCAGCATAACTACCGAGGGTAACCGCGGGTTATTCACTAATTTATAATGTTAGTGGGATTCATTTCAATTATTTGTTAGTTGTTATGCTTAAGTTAAATCTTCTGCGTATTATGTGTGTCATTAAGCTTCACCTAGCAAGTCAATAAAACCGAGTTATTGTCATTCTGTGTTTTTTTTATCCAACTTATTACAGCAAAAATAAGCTATTCGCTGTCGCGGGCCGGATGGATGACACTGGCGGGCAGGATTTGGCCCGCGGGCCGTAGTTTGGAGACTCCTGATTTAGAGTATTAATATTAACGGTTAGCGAAAATGGTCAGTTTTTCCCATCTCCCCTTGGCTACGAAATCATACGAAGTTTTCAAACCTATTTATTTCAATGATGTGAACGTAAAAAAATTTTACAAAAGATAAATGTATTTTTGGGATGGTAAGATGAAATTTTCGGAATGGATAGCAACGAAATTTTAAAAAAATTTGCAGCACCATGACCCCCGTTCCGAGTCTCCGCTTCACCAAATAATTAGTCGGATTAAATCGCGTTCGTAGTTTTCTCCCATATGTACGATGAAAAAAAAAAGATTTTCCTGGAATTTCACACAAGAGACAACCTTTCACATTAAACCCAATTCTTCAAGAGGTTGGCAATTTAAACAGGCCGCACTTCCCAGCAACGATGCTCAGCAGACACAATGTTATCACCGAAACGCACTCTTCTGTTGAAAGGGGGGGTTAAAAAATTGGCAATCCAATTAAACCGCCCGAAATTTTCCCGAAAGTCGCCCTCCGACCGACGTGACCCAGAAAAGGCGATCGATTTCCCGCCGCTTTTCAGACTCGCTGGAGCCGCCAAATCTTTGTAAATAATAAATCCCCACCGCAACAAAGAAAACGGATCCGAAACAATTAAACAAAAAGATGAGAACTCCCCAAAACGATTTTATTACTGCGATAGAAAAAGCATAACGATAACTCGATTGCTGTGTGTTGCTAAAAGCCCGGTTCTCATTTTTGCCATTTAAATTCTGACTAGGATTCCCGACAAAAAAAGATATGCCAAAACTAGTGGCCAATTAAAAGTTCCCATTTAAAAAAAAGATTTTGAAATGCAAATTTGTGTGTCGTACAGAGACGAATGGGTGTTCTAAACACAGAGATGCCCACCTAAAATGAGACTTTTCGGCAGTATCTCATATCATTTTCAGTGCTTTTATGCTTGTCAGCGGTAAACGTGGGTCGTAAACACGCACGACTCTCTTGCAATTTAAACGACTCTAAAATTAACACTCCCACTGCAACGCATCTCGCACTGCATCTGCGTTACGTAAGAAATCCTGCCATTTGGAAACAAAACACAGACAAATTTAGGAAGTTTTCACTGGAATAGGGTTCGTTCAGGAATCATTTAAAATTAAGCGCTGAAGTTAGATATTACATTTAACGCAGAAAAAAAAATACATACAAGCCGAATGGCAAACACTATTTTGAAACGAAAATAGAAGCACTGTAAGTGCATGATAACTTAGTACCAAAATCTTACATAATCAATATTAAATTTCCCCATTAGATTCTGTTCTCCTTTCAGCAAAGACTTCACAGACCCACATTTCTTTTTTATAACAAATGGAATGGCACTCACATATTTTTTTATGGATACCCATTATGGAATAAAAGGGAACGTGAACGGCACAGTTATTAAAAGAAATGTACAACAATTTATGTTTTTCGCGAATTTGGAAAATGAAAATTTTTGAATTGTATGAAATTCTAAAAGTAATAAAAAATGATTTTTTCCCCCTTTAATTTCCGTAAAAGTATTCCTTTTTTCCGTAGTACACAGATAACCCAAAATCTTTGTTATTTTTTGTAGTCGCTACGAACAATCCATTATAGTTGATATTCTGTCAATAATAATTCTTACTTTTGTTAATTTCACCGACAATTTGCCGACGTCATAGCATCCTGTTCCCATACGAAAATGACCTGAAATGGAACCCAATCGTAGAATTAAATCGTACCATTCTATCTGAAGGAACAAAGCAATGTTCACTTATGACTAAGGAAAATTCAAAATGCATACAACTACATAAAATCACATACTTTAAAGGATGTTTCCTTCTCATATTAAATGGCTTTGAATTCTAAATATATTTTAGAGTTAGGGGTAAGAAAAAGCAAAAAGTAATTGGTGAAGATCTTTCATTTTCTTTTTCCATTCTTATTTTCATGTGCACATTGTTTACGGTATTCTATTATTACGTGTTTCCAGGAAACATTTAGGTACTTTTCCGTTAGCCGGGGGCACAATTCGCCAACATCCGATTTTTCGCTTTGGCGACGAAGCAACACATCAGCACTATGATCCATTTCAAAAATAAAATAACTCATTTTCATACAACAAATCACTTCAATTCATAGAAAACTACTTTTTTTTTCAAAAACTTTAGAAACATAAATTAAAAAAAAGAAAAACGCGCCCTATTTGGCGCCCCGCTAAAGAAAAAGTACGTTTATGTGAATGATTGGATCCGTACAGTAGTCGATCACCCTAATTTAGCTTTAAAATAAAGTTCTAAAAATTTTCGTCTTAAACATGGAAATATCAGGTTTTTTTTTTTTTTTTTTTTTTTAAGTATTTCAGTATTTGGTTTTACAATACTTTTTTAAAGCGGGAAATAGTTTGGTTTGCTGAAAAAGAGCCGCAGAATTTATTCCTTTTTTAGATTTTGTAAACAACTGGTGAGAAACCTCGCCAAAAGGCCTCGTTATGCAGAATTCCCACCCACTGCAGAATAACAGAACTTCTTGCGGGTGGAAATTTAACAAACAAATTTTACATAAAAAAGGATTTTAAAAATATTCGCGAATGTACCAGTGTTTGTATAATAAAAAAAGATCGAGAAACAGTCAACAGCACAATTCTGAGTTTTTATTTTTCTCTGACTCTTCGCTACTCGGTCTCTTACAAAAAAAAAAAAAAAAACTAGCTTCAAATAAATTTCCCCCAATCAATCATGCAGCGAACAACATCCTTTGAACGAATACTAAACGTAGGGAGAAAACCCAATTTAAACTTCGTGTGTGTCCACGAGTTTTTAAAAAAAATAACCAAAAATGTATACCAAATACCAAAAATTGAGATTTTTCTTTAGATCGAAATGAGAAAAAAAAATGAACCTAAACTATATTTTGAACAAACTGTAGAGCACCCTCGAACTTTTTTACTACATTTTCAAGGGGGTATGGGGAGCCTATAATGAATCAATGCTGTAATTAAAACTGAAATTTTAAGTATCTAAAATATCTATCTTTACGGCACTTAGAAAAAAATGCTTCTCATTCTGAAAACAAAATAAAAATGTACTGTACAAATCTTAAAATATTTTTTCTGGACATCGATCTATTGAGCATCTCTCCTTGCAGCTTCAGCATTCTTATAGGATTCTAAATAAAATATTTGCTTCCTTTAATCAATCGACGCATTCTGTTTCCCTTTCTAAAAACAAATGCTTGCAAAAACTTGTTTCGGGGATTGCTTGTGCGCAGTCGCAGGATATCTGCTCATAAAACTATTCCATGCGCAAATTCAAACCCTCACAGTCTATTTGAATGATTGAAAAAAGGACGGAAATTCATTTGGTTCACCATGAACGAAAATCGACTCTTCCTTCTGTTCTGTTGGTCTCTTTGTCTTTCGGTCGCCTCCCCCAACTATTGACTGCCGGATGTCAGTACTCATAAAATAAAGCGTGTCCCCCTATTCTAGAGGAACAGAAAGTTGGGACAAACACTTACTAAAGATAAACAGATACATGAAATGTTTGTTTTTAATGTAACTCTGATCGTTTGACATGAAACAGAAAACATTATAAAAAATTCATATAAATGAATATTTTATTTTTGAATCAATTTGGAGGTAAAACATTACATAAAATTAATGAATAAAATGTATATGCCACATGTTTAAAAAATTAAATTTCCAATTATTGACATCTAAAAAAATGAGCCCTTTCTTTTGAAAATCATTGAATGAATGTGGACTTTTTTCTCCCTTCGCGCCAACAGAAAAGAGTGTTGCCAAAAATCGCCAAGCTATCATCGCATGTCTTAAACTACAAAGTAAAAGTCACGTGATGTGTACGATGCCGTGACGATTATGTTTTGCAACCCCTCTGCGCTCTGTTTACGAACTCAGCAAGCACAGCAACGTACGACGAAACCTTGAAACAACGTTCCGCATTGAAATAACTGACGTCACGTGATGTTAACATGGCGTCTTTTGCTCTAGGCACGTTAGCAGCAATAAAATTAGCATTGCGGGTTGGGCTCAAAGTGACTGACCTATATGTTGTACAAGTAGCTGCGTTATTAAAAAGATATTGATACATTCACCGGATTATAGGGCACTTATCTTTCATGCATTCACTCAACAGGCATCCGGTATCACTGACGATGCTCACCATTTGAAGCACTGATGATGTAATCCATTTGGATGAGGATGCAACGGAGGTCGTTTCATCCCAGTTGATCACAGGTGCAAATGTTTCTTAGCTTAGCTCAGGTGAAGTTTCGCTTCATTAATTTTTTCACCCATGGTAATCGTATAGTCTAAAACGGCACCATGCTGGATCACGCAGCGTTGGTCAAAAAGAGTGTCAACTAGGAACACAACTCCCTTACGTTTTCTCCACGTGGAAGAGCTGTTGGAGGATTTCGATCTGACGACGTTTCAAATACCATTCCACAAATTCGGGAACCTATTCTAGTTGCTACTTCCAATTTCCGTTTACTTCAAGTCAAAACAATTGGATAACTTTGGGTGGAAAATCACTTCTAATGCGTTTCCCACTTATGGAAGGATGCACCCAGTTTATCTGTGCTTATTACTGAATCAGATCCATTAAGAGTTGGTGAATTATTTTTAAGGATTTGCGCAAAATTTTGTTTTTCACGAAAGCTAGCGTTATTTTCCTCGATATCGATTATAAAGTTTTTTTAAATGCGCACGGTAGGAAAAAGTGATAGACAGAAATGTGTTCTTCCTTGTGTGGATTTGAGCGTTACCGTTACGTTTTATTTATGTGGATTTTAGCGTTTGTTGACCTTTACCGCCAAGAAGTGGCACAATGCTGCCCGTATTTTCGTCCAATATTATTTATATTAACTATCAGTTTG
The DNA here is from genome assembly GCA_021605075.1 of Caerostris darwini. Taxonomy (NCBI): domain Eukaryota; kingdom Metazoa; phylum Arthropoda; class Arachnida; order Araneae; family Araneidae; genus Caerostris; species Caerostris darwini. Next base: position 1,307,309 of record BPLQ01006783.1, read on the forward strand.
CATTTCAATACAGCCAATACATATGAGCATGATTCGTGACATTTTGCAGATTCGAATGACGGAAGCAACGCAATGTCAGATACTTTTGTTTACCATTAAGGCAGGGCAGGTTACTTTGTCAGACCTTGATATCGTCTGCACGGGTTCAGAAGACGCGCTAAAACACATTGAAAATGTCTCAATTGTTTCAATTTTTACCTTGAGTGATTTACTTTTGGTATTCTTGTCAAAACTGCATCGACGTTCTATAATCAGGCTAAACCGCTCATCACTTGTGAACTAAAGGGCGCCAACTGTCGTGGCTCTCTGAACTGATTTGTTTCATTTTCAGTACAGAAAACATAATTGATGCGAAACTGTTTCCCACTTTCGTTTCGATTAATGTTCAGGTGAAACCAAACGCCGGCTTCATGCAATGTCGACTTTTTTTATGCGCTTCGAAAGATTTACGAACTTACGAAAAACCGCCGGGGCAGTGATAAGAAGGGAGAGGGTACTTTTTGAGCTCTCACTAAAACTCTCCTAGTGGGGCTTACGCATTCAAATGGTTTAAGCATGCATTGTAACGTTGTTCCTTTTTTCAGACACGGCCAGAGCGAGACCAGGCAATGGATCGTCCGGCATGACCTTTTTGTTCCTGCTACTGCTGCTGCTCCCTCCGGCCGCCCTCTCCTGCCCAGCGCCCTGCGCCTGCGAGGGCGGCGTCGTCGACTGCGCGGGCCAGCGCCTGAGCCAGGTACCCCGGGATGTGCCCTCGGACGCCACCACCCTGCTGCTGGGCAGCAACAACCTGACGGACTTGTGGGGCCAGCTTCCCCCCCTGCCCCGCCTTCAGCGGCTCGACCTCTCCCGCAACCAGCTGAAGCAGCTGGGGCGAGGGCTGGTGTTCCGCAACCTGAGCGGGCTGCAGCTGCTGGACCTGTCACACAACGACTTCCGCACCCTCTTCAACGGCGTGTTCCGGGGCATGCCGCAGCTGCGCACCTTGCTCATGAGCCACGTCCAGATCAAGTTCATCGAGGAGCACGTGTTCGACGGACTCCACCACCTCGCCACACTCCACCTCTCGCACAACCACCTCAACGCCATCTTCCCAGAGTGGTATGAGCACCCTCTCTCTTTCTCGAACACGTTCATTCTAATATGACGAGCAAATTGTCGGAAAATTTAGCTGAATGCTGTGGTGTAGATTACAGCAGAAGCAATAATCACTGCATTTTAATTTAATTTAAAAAAGTAAATTTTATAATACATAAAAGTTAAAAAATAACACTTTACAAAAACCATACTTTTGGTTTTTAACTTAATTATGATCAAATCCTGTTACCTACAGCCAGCCGACCATCGAGCTAGCAATACTTGATTTACATATCAATTTATACATCCGTGCCCGACGTCACGACCCATTACATGCCTTCAGCATAGGACGTCGGATCCGGATGCAAAACGCAAGTGAAATATTTGCATGATTCCAATACTTTGCGCAACAAGGCTCTCCTTTCCCGACACCAACGTATACAGAACCATAGGGTAGTACTGTAATAAAGCGCATTTTGTACGAACTATAAAAAACATTACAAAAAGTGCATTTAAATAAATAATCTGTTTATCATTAATAATCATAATCATAACCTTTTAATCATTTTGGAAGGAAAATAAAGAATGGGGATAATAAAGATTCATAAAGATTTGGGTCACAGAAGAGGAAATGCTATTCAGGAGAGATCGTAATTGCAATGAGATGGATTTAAATTTTTAATAATTAAAATTTTGGAAGACCTATATTAAAAGAAAAACTAGATGAAAAAATTCCATACAAACTATTACAGTTTTTTACTTTTAAAGAAATGCTGCGCAACGTATATCTGACTAGCATTCCTCACAAGTAATCCATTCGTTCGCCGTTAAACTAAATATTTCACTATGTCGTGCAATCCGTTATACTTGGCTATGTCTATACTTGGATATACTACATAGGCCATACTTGGCTCCTATGTCTATACTTGGATATACTACATAGGCCATACTTGACTCCTATGGCACCCTATCCACAACTGCCTCGTCCATAGCTGGTGTCCTAGTACCGTGCGAAAGTATGGAAAGGTGCCGTTTCACACAGCTGCCGACACAAGCCCGAAAATATTTTTGTACCGAGCAATCACCGATACAGCGAACTTGAGCTGACCCTTTTGCCATTGCCATTAGCAGTTCCGTATTAATAAATTGTTCCGGTTAACAATTGCACACAAGAAGAGTACATCCCCCAAGGACATTTAACTTCAGCACTTCAGGTAATTCAGAACAGGAACGGAGTTGCATTGACATTCTTGGATGAAATTTTATGTGAGTGTGTATTAATATCTCTTAACACTTGTCCCATTTTGTTAAACAATCTATAGTTCACTATAAACGAACGCCAAGTTCAGTAGACGACAACGACTCACTGAAGATGAGCGCTCTGTGTAAATACAGAAATAAATAAAGCAAAGCATTAAGTTTTCAGGCGGTCCAATCATTGCAAATAGTCGGTCAAATAGTCAATCATTGCAAATGGTCCAATCATAGATCGTCATAAAAGAATGCAATGTTACTGGATTGGCCAACTGATGAGTTTCTATGTTTTTAAAAAGGAATGTGTGAAGCACTATTGAATCATTTTAATAGAAAATGTTGTTACGCTTTCTTCATGCTGAATGAAGCTTCTTTCCTCCCACAGGTTCCGCGAGCTGGAGCGACTGGAGGAACTGCGGCTCGAGAACAACCTCATCTCGTACGTGAACGGGAACAGCTTCTCCACCCTGGCCCGCCTGCGCCTGCTCTCGCTCAACGGCAACCGCATCCGGGGCGCCGGCGAGCACGCCTTCCAGGGGCTGCGAGGCCTGCAGGCGCTGCACCTCGAGGACAACTGCCTGGGGCGCGTCCCCTCCACCGCCCTCGCGCCCGCCGCCCCCTCCCTGCGCCGCCTGCGCCTCGGCGGAAACGCCTTCGCCCAGCTGCACACGGGGGACTTCGCGCACCTGTTGCGCCTGGAGGAGCTGTCGGTGGAGAACGCCGGCGAACTGCTGCTCGTGGACCAGGGCGCCTTCTGGGACCTGCCCCAGCTTCGCGCCCTGCACCTGCACGGCAACGCCCGCCTGCGCTTCGTCGACCCGCACGCCCTCATCAACGTGCCCAACCTGCGCATCCTGTCCATGCACGCCAATGGCCTGTCCGCCCTCAGCGCGGACATCGTGCGCCCCTACAGGGAGAAGCCCCTGCAGATCAGCCTGCACCAGAACCCGCTCGTCTGCGACTGCAACGTGCGGTGGATCGCGGAGCTGCTGGCCGGCGGCAACGAGTCGGTCCGCATCCAGGAGGGCGCCCTGCTGTGCCGGGGGCCCCGGGGTCTGGAGGGGGCGCATGTAGCCAGCCTGGACTTGTCGCAAATCGCAGAGAGTTGTGCCCCGGTGTTGGCAGTGGGATCTACCAACCACACGGTGGAGAAGAAGGTAGGGGACGACCACGTGTTCGAATGCAGGGCGCACGGACTACCCCCGCCCGTCCTACACTGGGTGCTGCCGGACGGTCAGGTGCTGAACCAGTCGTCCGACGACACGCGCCTGCACCTGAGGGGCGGACCGGGCAGCCTATCCCTACACCCCATCCGCCTCCAGGACGCGGGGGACTACGCGTGCGTGGCCCTCAACCCTCTGGGGGAGGCAGTGGGCGTGTCGCGGCTGCGCGTGCAGAGCCTGGACATCCACCTGTTCCCTCAGGGAGTGTCGGCCACCTTCGTGACGCTCGTGTGGAACGGGACGGCGCGCAACGCCTTCCCCGAGTACGAGATCGTGTACCGGCGCGAGGGTAGTGGGGAGGGGCGGGACGGGCAGTACCAGTCGGTGACGGCGAACCAGTTCTTCCGGTCCTTCACCATCAACCACCTGCAGCCGCGCACCCCCTACAAGTTCTGCATCGGCGTCAAGAGCAAGGAGGACCAGCAGTACGTCCAGTTCTCGTGCACGTGGGCGCGAACCCGGGACGAGAGCTTCATGACGCAAGGCATCCACAGGACGAGCAACGTGGCCGTGGCTGCGGTGAGTCCTCGCACCCAAAAACCCCTTTTTCTTGTGAATGAAAACAATTTTTACTCATAAAATCAATGCTATTCGAAGGCTAAAGTAACCGAGGCGTAAAGCGGCGACGCGTCATGCGGCAGGCAAAAAAATTTGTTCCAACTGTTCACAGCGAAACGTCAAACTCGCTTTACGTCTAGTGAAGTTCTGCTTCAGATCCAAAGTTGGTCAACTCGAAGCGGTGGATTTCAAACCAATTTCAGACAAACGCGGTGAGGCTAGTGATGGGTGAACGCTTCACGCTTCAACGCCTCACGCTTCAACGCCTCACGCCTCGGTGGGAACGAACCTTTAGGAGACGATTCCAGTGAAATGTTCTGCGCTGTGTATAATACGCCAATTGTAATTTTAAAAAAAAAGGTCTGATATAAGCCATGCCCGATTTTAATTACTTTTTGTTTTACCCTACTTGCAATATAAAGTTCGATTTTATATCCGTTTAGTGTATTTTTGAGTAGACGTTTTAAACAAATCTATTTTTCAAATTTAAGCGACACATCATGCAAAAATCAGTTTCAAAAAAATCACGTCAGAAATCGCATTTCGTACAGAAGATTTAAGAGTAAATTCACCCTGAAAACAAAAACAAGAAAAAAAAAATACTTCACGGATATATTTCATGGAGGTTCAAAGCAATTCAATGTATAAAAAAAGGATTCATTTTAATATGCAAGTATCAATTTCAAAAAAACTATCAGAAAGATTCATTTTTGAATTTAAATGAATAATTGAATGAAGAATTTTGAATAATTTTTAAAAATTAAAAATAATTTTCTAACAATTTGTAATATTTATAGTGTTAGTGGTAAAAACTTCTAAAAATGTTTCGGTAAGAGATTTAATTTATACTGATATTTTGAAAAAAAATTTTCAGGAAAAATTCTTATTCCAATTGGGTAAAAAAAAAAAATGCTAAAAATTATTCGGTAAAAATTCTAATTTGGCAGATTTCCTTATAATAAGTATAAAAATTTTTACTCAAAAATTGAAAAAATTATTAAATAATAGCTTTTAAGAAAGAATTTCATTTTTTTTTAATCTTCGAAGTAAAGGGTATCGGCACTATCCTATCATCCGCACCGTAAAATGATATGGTTTTTCATGCGTAATCCATGGATTAAAACGCAGGAAATGATAATAGTCATCAGATTTGCACTATATGTATAGTAGAACCTCTGTAAGTCGAACTTCAAGGGAGGCGCCAAATAATTCGAGTTATAGAGTTTTCGACTTATGGAGGATTTCGACTAACGCGGATTTTGTAAGGAAATATTCGACTTGTAGAGGTTCAGATTCTTCTGACTTATTTTGAGTTAGAGACGTAAAATAAATAAAAATTCAAGTTACAGAGGTAATAGACATGTTTATTTGCAAATTAAGTTATATTATGTACTACAATAACAAATCAAAATAATTTCAAATGACCGAGTTGTAAAGATTGTAAAATCAAACATTGCTAATGTTCGAGATACAGAGGTCCAATTTTTTTTTTCGAGTTACGGAGGGAAAACATACCAAAATGGCCTATGGGGATTGACTCATTATTCCGGCATATAGGGGGCTGAAATTTCGAGTCATGGAGGTTTTGGGTCTTGAAGGGAAGGGAACAAAACTTTTTTTCGAGTTTTGGAAGTTTTCGACTTATCCAGGTACGACTTAAAGAGGTTCTACTGTATATGCAAATGCAATATGTTTTTAGAAATCGTTTCAGCTCACGCAATGTTTCAGGTGCTGGGTATCGTGTCGAGCATGACGGCGGTGGTGTGCGTGGTGACAGTGGCGGCCCGCAAGTACAGGCAGCGCCACTACGACACCCCGGAGAAGTCCCTGGTGGCCAACATGCAGGCGCACATCCCCATGGAGAACCTGCACAGCCCCCTCATGGCGCACGCGGGCTCCTAGTGCCCCCTCCCTTCCGACAGCATCCTTCGCATCATGGCCATGAAGACATGAATCATTCTCTTCGAACAGTCACGTTCCATTAGAACTTCCTTCAATTACACGACATTCTTTTGAAAATCTGAATGCAATGAACCCAGATTAGCTTTATAGCTAAATCTTAATTGTTCCCACGGTACGACTCTTATTTACTAATAACTTTTTTAAAAAATGAAAGTACATACTCGTAAGTGCAGGTGAAAATGGTTGTCATTGCACCACGGGATCATAATGCATGCACGAAGTGTAAGCTTCCTCCTGTTTACAGACATTAACGCCACTGAGACATATTGGTGCAGCGTACCTTGTTAAAAAGCATTCACCTCAAATTGAATGGTATCCAGAAGTTCCTCAGTATTATATGAGCTACCTGCATATACGCGCTGCTTTAAACCCCTCCACGAGAAAAATTTGAGGATGTTAGCTGTGGTTCCTTACTATTTTCTGCAATCCTTTCTTACCACTTTAGACCTAATCATTTCGATGCCTGTTCGTCACAGTACCATTTCTTCACTGACTTGATTCCAGTTATAAATTTCGTTATGAACGCAATACTCACAGCAGCGTGAGGCGAAACGATGCAAAAATTTCCATACAGAGATACCATACCATTCCATTGTAGAATGCGGGATGGACTATCTGAAGAACGTACATTGAACGGTGTTCCCCTGTAATTACAAATACAGGCTTTCATTTGTTATTAAGTTATTAGTAAATTCGCTACCGTGAAGAATGCATTTAAAAAATGATCAATCCATAAGCATGTGCTCTGACGATGAAAAGAGCCTTCCGTCAAACAATACAAGGAGGACATTCCTTAGGCCATCCGTGGTAGAGATCTGACTGCTTGCCACCCAACACAGACGTCCGCCAGAATAGAGCTTCGCCATCCGCAGCGTCTTCTTAGCTGTCCGTAGTTAGAATGGAGACACTCGACTCGTCACGACCTGCAATGACTTCTCCAAAATCAACATAGAAATCGATTGAAACCATTTGTTCTCCAAGACACAGTATTATAGGCTTATGCCTGATTTCTTCGCAATCTTTTTTTTTTTTTTTTTTTTTTTTTTTTTTTCCGTAAGAGTACATGCATTTTTACAAAAACGTGAAAGTACACATTTCATATTCATTGTACTTATACACTATGCAGCGGTACAGACTATCAGAATTTGAAGTGTCAGGAAGAGGGTGTATGTAAAAATAACAGGACTACAGAAGAAAATGAGTGAATGAATCGAATGAGTTTATATGGCCTAAGTAACCTTTACAATGAAGCAATTTTTTTTAAAAATTCCTTCCCATTTCACTTTTCCATCCAAAAAATCTAAGATGTTTTTAAAAAGCCCATTTCGTCTGTGTTCCATCCATCCATCCATATTTTTTTATACATGGATAATCATACATATTCCTCGTCACTTAACTCTATGATTGTTTAAACGTTTCATCCTATAGTTTTCATCCATATTAGTGCAAATCTATCACAAATTTCTGTTCAACAATCAGTTTTCCCAACTGTTTTCTTGTTTTATGAAAATTATCAATCAATCAAATGCTTTTAAAAACCGATTACCTCTTCTGAATGGTGTCACATCCACCAATAAAGAGACAGAGCGCCTCACCGCCAAGCAAATAAAAAAAATAAGAGTTCAAAAAATAAGCCACGGATTCCTCTACCAGTGCCATCTATTGTGCAATTGCATCTTCTGGCAGCTATTGTTCTTTGTGCTTTTTTGGTGGTGCTCCACTCCTTCACAGTTAAAAAAGGAACTGATTTTAAAATTCAGAAGAGAAAAAACCTTAACCTTAATCTGTGACATTTAAATTGAACCCTATTTCAACCTCCAAGACATGATCAATCAGAAATGGAAGCTCGCAGGCGTACAGTAAAGTGTCAACAGTAAAGTGTCTTGCCAAGGTATGTTTCTGTTCTAAAATCGCCGATGCAGTTTGGTTTAGTTCCTGCAGACGAAAGTCAGTTTAAAAAAGAAAAAAGAAACTTGGAACGAGAGGCGACGAGAAACTTTCAACAGCAGTAGAACCCTTTTCTGCCGAGTAGAAGGCTGAAAAGTGAAATATTTTGTTGTTATTTTAGAGTACTCCAAGCTCAAGCCTCCAGTAAAGTGATATTTTTATGAACTGTAAAAACACTGTTTTCACATGGGATAGCAAAATAAATGTATGATTCTCTCGTTCTTGTGGTGATTCTTCTTCAAAATATATGCATCACTGTGATTAAAAGAAAATGGTCGCACACGTATTATTATGAAGGATCGAACTAATCAATTTAGATTTTTAAAGCCCGATCTGTTTCTATCCAGTGTCGAATAGCGATTCAAACGTAGGACATTTCATGCGGTACATTAGAAGCAAACATGCTAAAATACTAACAACTGAGCATTTCTACTTGGAATTGAGTTTTGCTCTAAAGATAATTGAATGTTTATTTCTCTAGATAGCTCACAAATATAATGGTACCAAGGTATATGTCCTTAACACGTTCCAAATCCTTGAACTTATACCAAGTCTAGCGTATACATAAGAAACATAAAGAGGAAATGGAAAATCCGTTACTATGAAAAAAATCGTACTTTTACTTTCATGTTAAAGCAGTGAGGGTGTCATTTAAATCCCTTCATCAATCTTAATAATTCATAATTCTTCATTCTTCATAATTCTTAAATCACTTTAAATCAATCCCTATCACTTCAGGGTACTGAAGGGATAGTATATACTAATTTAAACATTGTTTCGCAGTAAAATGCATAAATACAAAAGCAGTTAGATTAAATACATTTAGAAGTGAAAATTGATCAAATTCGATTTTCTTTTTTCTGACTCTTCTCTACTTAGAGTAGGTTTAAAATCACCCGATTGGAAATTTACTAAAATTCTGACACAACTAAAACACAGGGGAAAAAAAATGAGGGAATTTTTTTTTTTACAGAAACTGTAAAAAAAAACAATTCCCTAACTTCCCTGACTAATGTAAATGTAAGTTCTTTTACTGCAGAGATTTCATCGATATAGTAACATTCTTAGTGTAACAAAACTTACACTTAAGCCATTTTTTTTTCTTACTCAATAACAATCGAGTCATTTTGTAACTACCCATCGGGCTCAAACCACACTGTTTCATTTTAAGCCATTTTGTTCACGTTTGCCTTCCATGATGCTAAAGAATTGGGGAAAATAATTAATTACGCACTTCTTACCTTATTTTAAACCTTCTGCCCATTAAATAGTTCCCGCGGCAAACTGTTTCACAAACCTCATTAAGAAGCAAATCGATATTTCCATGTTTAAATTTAACTTTACGCTCGAAACTAATTTCATAGACAAGTAGATCCGAATGAAACAATTCAATCACGCTTTCTCTGCACTAAAGAGCCCCGTTCAAAATTAAAACGCCTATTAACTAGATATTGCCAAATCGTTCAGCCTCGGCCACTGCCAATTTTAAAACATGCATAATTCAATGAAAACATTTTAAATGACAGTTTTTAAAATGGAAATTTTTCGGGGTGGGTAAGGAGATGAATCTGTTTAAATTAATAAATTATTTCTGATCTTAGGATTTATCAAAGTACCCTGGACCCTCAGAGCTTAAAACTCATATTTTGAAAGATTTGAATACAGGACGTCGAATTAAAAAATGACGAGTAGTTCAACACAACCCGATGAAGTAGGTCAACATTTTAAGGAATCGCACATAATTCAATATATTCATTAATAATTCATTTTACATTAAACAAAATGACCCCCTTTCCAAAGAAAAGCTGAGTAAAAACTAAAATAAAATGAAGGTGTAGAGTAGCAGCTGCAAATCAGCCCTGATTACTCAGGTTAAGTTCTTGGAGAATATATTTCAAAGCCTCTCAAGAAAACTTGGAACTTATCTACAGAGTTATTACGAATGAGAGGGGTTCATAAAAATGTATGAGAAAGAGAAGGGAACGTCTAATCCACAGAGGGATTGAACGATTAAGATAACCTCTTGTAAAACATAGAGAACTTCGTTAAAATATTTCATATTAGAATTATCATCAGTTGATAAGAAGCAACATTACAACAAACTGATTGACGAAAGTTTGGCCTCCTCGAACGGATGTAAGCGAATCAGGAACACTCCTTTACAACGTACTGTCAAAAGAGAGTAGACCAGTCGTGACGTACAGGTCCGAGGAGAGGGTGTAAAGATTAATCTTGGGAATGTGGCCCACCACAAATAATACAACGTGAATTTTCAGTTGTTTGCTATTACAGATAATCTTTAACACAATACTCCCCATCGCATTGTAAACAGCTTCATAGAGCATAAAGGCAAAAGATTCAAGATCTTGCTGTTTCAGAAACGTGGTTCATGTCCTATGTTGATCAGCATCCGCAGAGAAAGTATTTAAAATGTTCGCGTGAGAGCCTGAGTTTCATTTGCCCTTCACATTCCTTGTCCATTAAGACAATTACAACTTTAATAAAAACAACTGCAATTTTTCTGACGGACAACATATCCCCACTTATTATTATTGATTGCATCTGTATTTATGAGAAATATAAAAAGGCCAAGACTAAAGGCCTTTAAAAATAAAAATAATGGACTCGCGCTTCTCTCAGATGCACTGAAATGATACAGGCAGCAGATTCAGAGTTAACTAGGTACACTGTCACTGTACACTGTCTGCACCCACAATTTGAGGCGGGAACATCGAGAGGTTCAGTCCCTCGAGGACAATGTAAGGAGATTCCAGCCCATAGATTTATCGTGCCCTTTCCCACCCCGTCATGAACACAAACGCTTTCGGTTCAAGTTCTCTCTTCTAGTTTCCTTTATTCGGAAATCCAATGCTTTCTCCACCATGTTCCGACCCTTTCGATTACCGATAAGAAACAAGCACGCGTCTTCTTTTAAAAACCAGTCGCTTACCCCGGCGCTGCCCGGGTGTTTATTTTTTCTGTATTTCGTCAGACAGGAGAAGATTGGCTTTGGCAGCTCGTCTTACGTTCACTTGGGAGACATTCTTAGGACAATAAAATAGAAAACGCTCGTGGAATCAAATAAAAAAAAAACAAATAAAGCTGAGACATTCATTGATTTTTTTTTTCTTTTGATTATAGAATTATAACTAATCATTAAAAAAATATATAACAGAATTGTTTTTGGTTCATAAATGCGTCCAACATTTTAAAACTATAACACGTTATTTTTCGTATCACTTTCTTAAACACTCTAATAAAAATCGGTTAAGAAAAAAATAATTGTGAATAACTATTTATAAATAAAAAATCATTTGCACAATAAAATATGTAATAGAGCATTTGAGGCAAACAAAAAATATATTTAAAAAAGAAATCCTCCGAACCTCAAAAATAAAATATTTGGAACAATTGACTTTAACCCTTTGCACTCGTGGGCTCCGGAGTGGAGCCATTTAAAATTTGTCTTCAAGCTCGAGGGCTCCGCTATGGCGACAATGCAAATAACAATATAAATAATGCGTATATCAAACTTACATGTGAATATGATATTTTCACTAAAATCGCTTCGAGTTGCTGGTCATACGAATGAAAAAAAACTTCGAGTGCAAAGGGTTAATAAAACTTTTTTAACAAATCACATTATTTTAAATAACATTTTTAAATCTCGCCACCAGATGGAGCGACCTGTCACCAGGTATTCCGGGATGAAAATAGTTTTTGTTTCATTAAAACAGAACTCATTAGAACGTGTTCGTCATTTTTTGGCTAGACACAAGGTTAAAGAATAACAACTTAAAAAGGCTAGCACTAGAATACAATAGAACTAGAATAAGAATACAATAAATACAAGCATTTATTTATATATACATACAGGTAGAAAAAAAAGCAACCTAAAAAGAATAAAAAATGTCTTTTTTATAGCAACTGCTAGATGCTTCTAAAAAGTTTGTCTAGTAGTTCACCCGGACTCATTATATCTATGAATGACTTGTTCTCGGCTAGCCCATTTGGCTCTTTTAAATTCAAAAATTTTCAAATGTACATAATCCTACATCAAATTATATAATCCTATCTATAGAATCCCCTTTACTATTTTAAGGTAAACGACCGTGTTCAAAGCCATCATTTTTAAATAACATTTTACGGAACTTTTCTTCCGATGCTATTGTTAAATTAGGTTATAAAGGTTTGACAAATAGAACCACCAAAAACCTTTACATCAATATTTTTTTATTTGTTTTGAAAAAAATGGACCGAAAGTGTATTTTTTTTTTTTTTTACTTTACACAAACATCCCAGTTTAAAAGAAAATGTAAAACACACGTCAGACTGACTTGCATACACTATGAATGCAGCGAACTAAAAAAGAATGGAATTATTCCAAAGTCATTGGGTGCAAGGAAGAAATGAATGTTTTTAACCCAAATTCCAATAACTCGTCTCTCAAAGAATCTATTTAAAACTATTAATTATTTAAACATCTAACCTAGTGTTGAAACACAGAGTTGTAATTTCCTTAGATTCTAAAAAGGATTGTAAAAGTGCGGCGTAACAAAAAATGTAAATTTTTCAGAAATTCAATTTACACGGATTCAATCTTCTAACGGCTCGTGGTGAAACAGCCGCATCTCGACTTCTCATGAAAAATTCAAAACTATTTTCGAAAGCTAAAGATCTGATCTTTAAAATATATATATATATATATCAAAATATTTTTTTCATGAAAATGTTGTTTTTTTTCCAATTCCTTCTATTAGCTCTCACTTTCTTTATATATATATCGTTCATAAAATATTCTTTATTCATCCACTCCAGTTCGAATACATTTTTTTTTTTTTTGAACTGGTAGTGGATGACACTGGATGTTAACACAGTTCTTTCAAATATTAATTCAGTAATTAAATTTTATTCATTAATTTTAGTTTTTTTTTACATTTAAGTTGCATGTATCTACCCATAGATGGCGCCAGATGCAAGAGGAAAATTTCAACTTTATTAGTGAAGGACTTTTCTGCAATATAGTAAAAAAAAAAAAAAGTAGGAATTGACTTTAAAAAATTTTTTTTTTTATTACTTGTTTTTTTGAGCGTAGTCGTTTGCCTTAAAATCTTTTTTTTAATGATAGCGAGAATTTTTCGGTACTACTATCTGGAGGTAAAACAAAACAATGAAAAAAAAAAGTGGTGAATAACAGAAAAGGCAGGAAACTCACGTGAGGGCGACGACGTCCCCGTGGCGCACCTCGTAGTTGCGGATGGCCCACTTGTTGAGCAACACGTAGTCGTTCGTCTTCTGCTCATCGGGGTTCAGGGAGGGCTGCGGGGGATAGAGGACGTTCGAACATCAGTACTCTGGGACTAACGGCTCGTTCCCACCGAGGCGTGAGGCGTTGGCCCATCACTAGCCTCACCGCGTTCGCCTGAAACCGGTTTGAAATCCACCTATTCGAGTTGCCCAACTTTCAACTCTCAAATGCTCGCCACGTCATGTGACTTGGGTTGAGCCAATAGTAGATCTGCCATCTAGAAGTAACTGGAACTTCGCTAGGCGTAAAGCGACTTCCGAAACTTCGGTGTGAACGGGTCGAAAGAATTTTCTTCCCTGCCGCTTGACGCGTCGTCGCCTCACGCCTCGGTGGGAACGAGCCTTAAGTGATTATGCTACTCAGAAGGATTCTTCTGCAGAACAAAACGGGTGGACGAAAATAAAGAATATATTGAAGGAAACACTCAAAAATGACACCTACAGAGAGTGTTCAGACCTTTTTGCAATAATTTTGAATTTCTTACTGAATTAAATTTAAATTTAATATAAAAAATTCCTGAACGGCATCCATTCGGAATACGGCATAACATTTTGGCTGACGTCCCATGAGGGGATGTGTCCTGCCGTGGACGGGTTTTTTACGTATAAAGCGATCTCATTTTTATGACGAATAGGATTGAAGACATGATTGTGCGTGTCATGCTGATTACTAAGCAATATGTATGTCTCTTCTAAGAGACTATTGGACTGCATGCCAGCACGTTGGAAGCACTAGAGCTAAAATTATTTAGTCCTTTAAAATTATCAGAGCTCTGGCCATTTAGATCACCAAATTTCTCCCCCCCCCCAATTAAACACGTTCTTGGCATCTCTCAGGAATTATGGAGAAAGTTTGGCAGAATATGCTGAAGGGAGACATGTACAAACTCTACGAATCCATTCCAAACCGGGTAACAATAAAGGGACAACCCTGCATTAGAGTGACCCAACGCCTTATTGATTAGTTCGTTAACTTATCTCCTGGATAATACGTTCAATCCCTCTCAAATTTTAATCGTTATTTATTTTTTTTTTTATTTATACACAAGCATCACACACACCGATTTCGTCCAATTCAAATAAACTCTTACTGCACATGGCTATTTTTTTAAGAGTGTACATGTCACATTTTCTGAATGAAACTAGTTAGGTTTTTAGGTGCTAGAAACAAGTTAGGTTTTCTCCCCAATCGCTGTCTTAGAAAATACGCAATGCAACATGGTTACAGGATCCGCCTAATAGGTTGTTGTTTCACCACGGGATACAGAAAGCATATTAGCTTCAAATAAAAAGTAAATATTTTCGAAATGGTTTGCATGAAAACTTTAAAAATTTCGATCAAAATTATTGCATTCAATGTTATGATCTGATTTTTCTCTTAAGTGCATATCACACGGGCTTGTTTCGTTACCTTCAACGAGAAGCAAACCGGCCTTGGCCCTCAAATAGTAAATTTACTATGTGCATAACGTACAGTGAACTGTGTAGTGCGGGGAAAAAAATTCATGCACTCACACAAAGCGCAAACCTCGTCGGTTCGCGCAAACGGGAGACAGGATGCTTCGTCAATTGAGCAACAGAAGATACATGTTGGATGAGCACGCAGCGATGAACTCATTGTTTGAGTGACAACAGTGGTTTGTTTCATGTTGAATGTAACGAAACTATCCGGTCTGATAAGGTTCTTATTGTCATTTAGAATGTTTAGTGAACACATATCCCTATCGCAAAGAATGGGTCGTTCAAAAAAAAAGGTGAATAAACAGTGTAGGTAAAATAACGTAGGTAAGTAAGTAAGGTAGTAAAAGAGCTTGCAAACCGACCTGCATGGAAATGCCTTCCACCTTGGCGACGTACCCGACGCTGTCCAAGAACACCACCGTCACGGGCACACTGATCAGGAAGTTCTTTCCCAGGCGTCGGAGCCACACGCCCCATCGGCTGCTGGTTCCGCTCATGACCTGCGAACAAACACCTCGTTAACATCGTCGTACATGAAAGGATTGTTTGAAAAAAAATATATCTTGTTTGTGTCACTGCTACCGAAAGAGTAGAATACAGAGGACACAAAGTAATGGTTCGTACGATATCTTCTTAACTCCTCGCGGGTCAAACTTTTTTCCCACTGTAATGAAATAGATAAAACATCTTTTGTACATTTATAAGAGTCTAAATGAAGGGGAACAGAAATGAAAATGGAAAAAGAAAAAATATATTTATTTTTACGCCAGATATAAAAATGTTGCGAAAATGCAGCGTCCACACCAAAACGATTCCTTTTCCCATACATGGAATGTTTTAAGGCTCGTTCCCACCGAGGCGTTGACCCATCACTAGCCTCACCGCGTTCGCATGAAGCCGGTTGAAACCCACCGCTTCCAGTCGACCCACTTTCAACTCTCAAATGCTTGCCGCGTCATGTGACTCGGATTGAGCCAACAGTAGATCTGCCACCTAGTAGAAGTAACTGGAACTTCACTGGGCGTGAAGCGATTTCTGACGCTTCGGTGTGAAGGGGTCGAAAAAAGTTTCTTCCCTGCCGAGTGACGCGTCACCGCCTCACGACTTGGCGGGAACGAGCCTTTAAGCATTTGCTATGCAGTACACTTTCTACGTGTCATGACAATTTGTTATTCGTTTTAGTAGTAGTTACATCTAAAACAAGTAATATAAAAAAAATTTAAGTCAATTCCTTCTTTTTTTTCTCACTATATTACAAGGAAGTCCTTTATAAATAATTTTCATTCATTTTTTTAAGTTTATCTGGCGCCCTCTATGGATAGATACAGGCAACTTAAATGTAAAAAAAAATAAAATGAATGAATTAAATTTAATTAAGGAATTAATAGTTGAAAAAATTGTATGCGCATCCAGTGTCACCCACTACAAGTTCAAAAAAATGTATTTATACTTGAGTGGATGAATAAAAAGTGTTTTATGAACGATTGAAAATGTGAACAAGATATATATAAGGGAGAGTGTGAGCTAATAGAAGGAATTGAAAAAAAAAAAAGAACAGCAATCTCGAATTATAGCAAAATAATAAAAGCAAATACATACGATAAAAATAATGAAAGCAAATATATTAGGCTATATTTCAAATTTAATTTAAAACTTTTTGATCATTTAAAATTAAAAAATATAGAATACATAAACAAGGATACTCAAACACGATCGTTTCAAATTTCAAACGTAAAAAATTAAGAATAATAATATCCAGAAAAATAAGCTAAATTAAAATCGGACGATCTTTTTATATTATTGCCAATTGGTAGTAGAATCTCGTTCCTCCGTCGATCGAACATGCGCTCATCGTTCCGCGGCTTGACATGATGTATGTATGAGTTGCAAACGCTCATGTTCATTCTACTACACGGATGAGTTGTCGGAACTGTCGAGCTTAAACTTGTGTCGCGCATTCAATCACAATGTCATTCACTCTAAAATTGAATGCAACTCGAATCTTAATTTTAAATCTTCAAAAAATAAAATAATCATTCATTTTCCAAAATTAAAAAAAAATTCCATCTACCAATTTATTGAAATTCGTAAGCGGATTTAAGTTTTCTTTCTTTTTCAATTCCTCACACTCTCCCTTATATATATCTTGTTCAAATGTTCAATCGTTCATAAAATACTTCTTATTCCTCCACTCGAGTACAAATACATTTTTTTTTAACTTGTAGTGGAGGACACTGGATGTTAATACAGTTTTTTCAGATATTAATTCATACATTTTAGTTTTTTTTTATTTAAGTTGCACGTATCTGCCCATAGATGGCGCCAGATAAACTTAAAAAAATGAATGGAAATTATTCATAAAGGACTTTCTGCAATAGAGTGAAAAAAAAGTAGGATTATTTAATTATTTTGGACATAAATGTTTTAGCACGAGTAACGATTGTGCTGAAGAAGTTTGGCAACTTAAAGCAGGACCGTCAGTGTTCCCAACTATAGACGATTCAAATAACTAATCATAGGAGATATTTTGATATGGAAGGGATAAAACATTGCATCCAAGTCATGAAATAGCACAAAGAAAACAATCCTATGTCAAGATTTTCTTGGGGGGAGGCTAGCAAAGCGAATACATGATCGAATACGCTTTGTACAAGCAATTTCCTGATCGAATACGCTGATTCGATAGAAGCAATTTCCTGATCGAATACAAGGGTCAAAGTCAGGGATGGGCAAACCTTTTCGGTCGCGGGTCAAAAATCGAAAGAAAAAAAAAAGTTTGGCAGGCTAAGGTAAATTTTTCTAAAATTTTAAAAATAATATACAAGTATTACAAATTAAATATGTTAATGAGATGAATGATTTCATTTTTAAAAGTTCCTTACACTGAGGTTCAAGGTGAGATGTACTGATTCTAAGGAACGAGGCTAAAGGCTCATCTGTCAGTCTACTTCTGAAATAATTCTTTCTAAGGTTCATAGTTGAAGACACTTGTTCGCACATATGAGATGAAGCAAATATAGCACTGATTTTCAGTGAATGAGATATTAGTTATGTTTTGCAGAACAAAAATTGAAAAAGTAAAAAGATCATCAGTTCTTTGAAAAAAAGGAAGAAAAAAAAAATATTTAATCAAAGTAGAAAAGGAGATGGATATACATATAATATATAAATATATATTTCTTTTAATTTGCCTCGGACCGGCAAATTAAAATTCTATCCGCGGGCCGGATAGAATTTTCCGGAGGGCAGTAGGTTGCCCATGTTGGTTCTCCTATTTCAATATTCACTTGGGGAGGCTAGCAAAGCGAATACGTGATCGTATACGCTGATTCGATACAAGGGTCAAAGTGAAGTCTTTTTATTCGTCATTTACCGTATCTCCGATAGGTGGCGTGGCACGTGAAGTTAGGACAGAGTTACATTACGTTAAAAAACATCTCACTTTAAGGACTGGACTGACTTTCGAGGCGCATGAGAGCGAAACCCCCTACGATTAGAATGTTCCCAAAATGTACGGGGTTTTTTTTACATGATAAGGTTTCGTATTCTATGGAAATCTATCTTGTAGAGATAATGAAGTGAATGATAATTTATCTCTCACATATCAATTTATGATTGTTTTAAAAAAATAATAGTTTTAGGCAAAAATGGTTCATCTCTTTCTTTCTGTGTGTGTGTGCGTGCTTGCGTAAATGCTTTCTAATAAAACTATAACACTTAAAAGTTTCAATTTTTTTTTCTATGTTTTTATTATTTTTTTTAATTAAAAAAAATTTAATAACTTAAATATTTTTAATAAAAAAACATAGCATAGCCAAAACATACTAATAAGCTAGTCAATAAAAACTGCCATTTTAACGTATTATAACAATGCATTGCATAACTATAACTAGGGCCGAAAAATTCCCGTCTCTTTTCCCTCATTTTATAGACTATAATCCTTACTGCTGGTGCTTGAATAATGTACGAAATAAATTCAATGACTTTCATTGTAACATGTACCTCTATCTATAAAAGCAATATTTGCATAGCAATTTTTTTTTTTTCAACTTTTAAGTGTAGCATTTGCACTCACTTAAAAGACATTTACACCCGGCAAAGACCCAACCTCTCCTAACAGCTACAGACCCATCTCTCTACTCTCCTGCCTAAGTAAACTAATTGAACGCGTAATTGTTAACATCCTAAATGAAGAATCTGATAAACTTAACATTTTAATTTCGCAGCAATTCGGGTTTACCAAATACTTGTCAACTACGCATCAACTTTATAATCTCACAGAAAATATTTCAGAAGGGTTTCCATGGAAACTCGACACTGCAGTAGTTTTCCTGGATGTCGCTAAGGCGTTCGATCGTGTTTGGATCAATGGTTTAATATATAAAATGATAAAATATCAATATCCTACCTACTTAATCCGTACCATACACAATTATCTTACAAACAGAAATTTTGTTGTTTCTGTAGATAACACTGATTCTAAACTGATTCACTAACACTGATTCTATTGTCATATCCTTGCCGGTGTTCCTCAGGGCTCGATCTTGGGACCATTTTTGTTTAACATATACACCAACGACATCCCACAAGATCACAAAATTAAATTAACACTCTACGCGGACGATACTGCTATTATCACACAGGGGCGAAACATAAACATAATCAGGAAAAACTTACAAAACTACATACACACGCTTGAAAATTGGCTCATTAACTGGAAAATAAAACTTAATGTCGCGAAAACTGAAGCAGTGCTATTCACCAGGAAAAATAAACTAATTCCCCCTAACATAACTATTTATAATGCTAATATTTCCTGGTCCAAAGAAACTAAATACCTTGGCGTAATACTTGACAGCAAACTAACATATAAATCGCATATTAATTATCTACGCACTAAATTCAATAATCAATTAAAAAAAACTCTTCCCCGTAATTTGTAGAAATTCCTCACTAACAATTGAACTAAAAAAATTAATCTACCTTTCTTATCTTAGACCTGTCATTGCATATGCGAGTCCAGTTTGGGGTTCTACAGCCAATAGCAACTTTCTCGTGCTCGAAAATAAAATGATTCGTATGATCTCTGATGCACCCTGGTATTTCAGAAATAATGATATTCGGCACTCTCTTGATATTCTTCCCAGTTTCCGCGCATTCGTCGAGAAACTTGCAAAAAAACTTTTACGACTCCGTTTCCCGATCCACTAACCCTGTTCTAAATGATTTAAAAATATACGATTATGACGTCACTCAACCCAGAAATCCCAAAAGACCTCGCTATACTCTTAACATTAACAAATAATTTCCTCCTTTCTGGAGATTTTTCGAATTCGCTGTCGCCTCGTTAATGTTTTTCTTTTTATTGCATTTTGTTATTGGATTTATCATCAGTGCTTATTCCTTTAATTTCTTTTAATATTTTTTGCTTAGGGATGGTTTTTTTTTTTTTTTTTTTTTTTTTTTTTTTTTTGTATTTTTACTCTTCTTTTGTAACTTTGACTTTCTGTCTTAATTGTAATGTCTTTGTTCTCTGATGTTAGAAATTATTATTCCTTCTCTGATTTATTTAATTTTTCTTACAATTGGCAAAGGGCTCGACCATCAGTCACTGTTCACCATTCGCCAAGTGGAGGTGTGGTCGCTGCGCGACCAATGCACTACATCAAGTCACCAATAATAAAAGACATTTACTTATAAAAAAAATGCATACATCCTATAAATGCCAAATGAAGAGGAACCGAAGTTTTTTTTTTTTTTTTTTTTAATTTAAAATATATTTTTTTTTAAAAAAAAAAATTAAATTTTTTATTTTATAAAATTTTTTTTTATTTTTTTTTTTTTTTTTTTTTTTTTTTACTTCCTAATCGTAATTTTATGAACTACAATCATGACTGATGAATTTATAAGAATGTGTTAAATAAATTGAAGGAATTTTATTAAGCTTTTTAAGAGCTTTCATGATGTTTACAACTTTAAATGTGTAGTATTTACCCTCACTTAAAAGACATCCCTATATTTTAAATTTGCTAACAAAAAATACACATGTCCCATGAAAATAAGAGCATCCACATAACAGGTAGCAAAGTACTACCATTACTACTTACAGGTACCAAAGTACTATGCCCATTTTCTTAGACTGTTCTAATGGTAAGTTTTCTTTAAGTGCAAAGACGCTGCACTCGTAACGCATTGTTATCATGATAACAGAATGGCTTCAGCCGGATCTTCTTTCAATGTGGATTTAAGACGGCTTTTCATAAACCGCGGTGTCTCCACGTTTACTTGTTTTGCTCCTGGAGCAGTCGCTGCCTTCTGCAATCGGTTGTGCTGTTGAAGAAGGCAACTGAGACACCTCCTTAACACCGCTTCATTTTAACCCTTTGCACACGAGGGCTCCGGAGCGGAGCCATTTAAAATTTGTCTTCAAGCTCGAGGGCTCCGCTACGGAGACAATGCAAATGACGCTATAAATAATGCGTTTCTTTTAATGCATATATCAAACTTACATGTGAATAGGATCTTTTCCCTAAAATCGCTTCGAGTTGCCGGTAATATGAATGAAAAAAAAAATTCGAGTGCAAAGGGTTAACATGCATTCCGAGTATTTTGGAGAAATTAAAATCTTTATAAGAGTAGGAAATAGCATTTTTAAACCGACTCCTGAACTCCCATTCTGCAAAACCGCTCGACTACTGACTTCTCAGTCATTTTAATAATTAAAAAGTGAACAGAAATAGTCCCGTTTTACAATAGTTTTGCAATATGCTTTCAAAAAATATCAGTGCTTCATTGCCTGATAAAAAAAATGATCAAATTATCATATCTTTTTTATGCAAGCGTTTTCTAAATTCGAATGTGCTGAAATAGAACATGTGTTAAAATTAACAGTGACGAAAAAATGAATTAATATATTGCGGAACTGAAATAGGACAGACGAAATTAGATCTTAAATGGATAGTGTAAGCCTTATTTATAAATATTTTACTATCAAAAAAAGATGAGGAGGTAATTGCTTAATGCTGCTGGGAAGAATCCCAACTGAAGCCGGATTCACACCAAACCAACCAGCGATGAGGCATGAAGCGACCACTCCATACAGTAAGGGGAAGGATGGGTCGACGTTTCACGCCTTTGTGTGAATGCGGCTTGAACTCCTCATGAGTCCCTCCAGAACCTAGAGCGATCACGCGAGCGTCCGCCTGCTCAACAAACAAGTCGAGAACAAGCACTAGGGTAAATCGGAAATCATTTGAAGCGGAACACAAAACCCGATCTTAGACGGAACGATTTTCCGTCTACCCAGAACGGCGGGGAAGTACGATTCGAAAGTTTGATTCAAACAAGAGGAAATCGAATTTTTATGCATCGCTCCGTTCATTCAGGTAAGGACAAAGCTACGGGTACTTTCCACAACAGAAGGAAATAGGAATCGAGAAATTGTTATGAAAATTTCCACCCAAAAACTTTGAATTTTTTAGTGTGAAAAGAATCGAAAGATCGCAGCACATTTTTCAGGAACGTGGAAGAAATGGGGACAATAATGTGGCTTTTAATTTTAGGTAGATTCCCAACAGATATTTTTTTTCTGTTCTAATGCAGCTGGCAAACACTTGGATAATTGTCTCGGATGCCTTAAGGCAAACGCTGCACCGACGTTACTCACTTAGCACTACCCAGGAGGTGCGAGTAGCTTGAAGATAAGTTACGGACGCGGAGTAACACGGGGGGGGGGGGGGGGGGGGGGGGGGGGGGGGGGGGGGGGGGGGGG
>BPLQ01006783.1:1332868-1367968 GCA_021605075.1 Caerostris darwini
CCCCGGATAATAAGTTCGCAAAACGTCCACTAATCAGATGCCTGATCTTCTTATTGGCTGATGCTAGTAACAAGAGGGAATCCAGTTTTACTATAAATACACTAAAAGCTGTCAATAAAAGAGGGCCTGTCTTTTTAAATGGTGCAATTGGTCAACTATCTATTATTCATGCACACGTTAATCTACTCTCATTAGCCGTCTTGTGCTGTATTATGAGGGTCGATTTTAAATCATAAATAGGGTATCCAAAAAATGTAATTAGCTTTTTCCCTTGAAAAACACAGAAATTTGCAAAAAAACAATGAGAATTGTTGTCATTTAAAGGAATGTAATAATAAGTCAAAACAAAGTACCTCAGTGATACAGACAATTTAAGATTTCTGATGAGAAATGTTTCATCCTGACCTTACACCGAGTGACTTACCTGTTTTTTTCTTTCACCTAAAGACATTTACTTTCTAATGTTTTGTTTGCAGTAAAGTGCTGAAAATTTCACCACTGGACTAGCTGAATTCCCGGAAGTGGATTTTCTATTCATAACATCACAGAAAGTTTGTCCCCCAGCATCTAAAGTGTTCACAGTTGAATAGTGACTACACATAAAAATGATGCATGCACGTGTATGGATAAATTTAAGGAATTTTATTCTGATCCCTTTGTTTGTTTTTACAACCAACAAGTCTTTTCTCTTAAATGCATCTCTTATCAACATAATTAGAATTTAGTTATGTATATACGAGATAAATAAATGATAGAACATCTTCATGCACATTTTTATAATGTTCAATTCAAATCATTGATCACAATAAACTTCTACTTTAAAAAAAAAATTATAGAAAATGAAGATAGAGTAATAATACGATAAATGAAAATTATGCATTTCAAAAATTTTAACAAAAATTCCAAAATACATAGTTCTCTTGTTTCAGAAATAACTACTTAATTTGGTACACCAATGAAGATTAATTTTTTTAGTGATTTTTTCCCCCTTACCCATATAGAACGAGTTTTTAATTCTTTTACATTCATGGATTTCTTGGCTTCTTTATCGCAATATTTTTTTAATAAAATAAAATCAACAATCTAATTATATTAAAAGCAACTAAACATATATGATAAAAAAATAATACATGTGTTTTTTTTCAAGACACATTAAATAATGAAATATATTTATAAATTAAAAGATATAAAATTTACAGTTAAAAATTTCCAGAGTGATTATTTATGTATTTGCATTGAATGAATTTTGATGTATATATTATTTCTGCTGGTAATCATGAATATTATATTATATCATACCATTACAAGAACTCGTATGCAAAATACTGTATTTAATCAAAGGTTATTGAAAATAATAATAATTTTTTTTCCATCCAATTTCACAAGTGCGCTAAACAAATCCATCCATTTCTTGAGAGTGTGTGGACCCCAGGTTCAGAACTCATGAAATAGAAGATTTTAAAGTAAAAAATTCACATTTTAAATCAATTGTAGCGTAATAATATTATCTTAATTAGCATAAAATCGTATTTCTCTATCAAAAGAATTTTCAAATTACACCAAGTCAAAAAAATTTCAGTTTATATTTGCTACTCATCATAATGCAAAATAACAGAATTTTATCATAATTAAGTTATAGCTACAGCACCTGCAATTTTTCTTCTTTACCATACAAACCTAATTTTATTTTAAACCTTTTTAAGTAAAGGCTAAAAGGAAAGGACTGAAGGTCAATAAAAATTAACTATCAATACTATTTGACATCATTTGTATAATTTTGATTTGCATGATGCACAACATCACATATTTTTTTGTATTTTTATTACTAAAATAAATTGTCATGTCAAAAAATAATATCTACGTATTATAAGAGAAAAAAAATTAAAGCATTAATTTCATTTCATATGCATTCTGAATACAAATACAGTTTTTCAGCTGGAATATTTATCAGAATTTAAATTTACTTGTGAGACAATTACTAATTTTTTAAAGTAAAATTATATAAGAGGTATAAATTATCTACACAGTATGTATAATACAAAAGTTCAACTTTATCCCATATAAGGATAGAAAAATAAGAGGAAAAAATTTTTTTTAAATCCTTTTGAAGTCAAAGTGTCACTCTTGTTACAAAAAAGGGGGAGGAGAAGAAAATTATCTTCATGATCAAAAATCAATCATAGATAATCACAAAATAGACATCTTTATTCTTAGTTTTAATTTTAAAGTGCTCTTAATCATAAAGTCATAGAAATTTTATAAACTTGCATTAGTTATTAATAAAAAAAAAGAAGACAGGACATTAGAACATAAAAAATATTTTTTTTTTCATGTTTAATGAACTCTGAAAAAGTACACAATTTTTACAAATACAAACTTTGCAATATTAGGTTATGATAAAATGCAAGTGTTTTCCACCACTATTAATTATTTCATTTCTCTGTTAGTAATTTCTTTTACTAGTTATTTAATTTTTCAATTTGTTATGTAATCTAATTTCATTTTTAAGAAATATTTAGACTAGATTATTGCTAAGAAAAAGTATCTAACTAATAGAAACATACATTAATACAGTTTTTGAGATAAAACACTTTACATTTTAATTTAAGTTTAGCAAAAAACAGCAAAATAAAAAAATATTTACCGCTAAATTTTCGTAACTAAATCAAAACAGAAACAGATGGTATTTTATAGTTGCCATTCAATGCAAAATCTTTCTGTAAATAAAACTTTTTTTCTTTCTTTTTTTCAGAAAGACTGAAACATTACTTTTGTAAAAAATTTAAAGAACATTAATATTTCTATAGATTGTATTTTTCCCAAGCCTGCATTAAATTTCCTTAATTGCTTTGCATTTCATATGCCGTTGATGTAAGAAAATGCCAATCTGTTGGCGCCTCAGCGCTTAGATTATGTGCACTCCAATATTTCTGTAAAATGCAATTAAAAAGCACTCATGTAATTTTTACTGGTCATTCGTTACTTTAGTCGCACACACAATAATTAAATTAGTCGAGTCCACTGCCATTAAGATGAGCTAGACAATAATCTTAATATGGCAGCCGCAGTTTATAGCTTGGCAAAGGTTTAACAGATTTGATGTTTTAATATTTCTTTTGGCAACACCTAAAGTATTTATTTACTGCTCCATTTCCATGTGTAGGAAGAATTATTTATAAAATTTTAAAAAAAATTTGTTTACTTTTTTTTATTAATTTTTTAACGTCTCAACTGCTTTGCTATTAGCCTTTCATAAAAATCAAGTGTACTCGGGGAGAGGGCCGGTTAGGAAAAATCCCCTTTTATAATCTCGAGAGGTTATTTTTTTCTTCATCTTAATTTCTTGCTGTTGTGTTTACATTCACACTTTCCATAGAAACTCAAAAGCGGATATACTTAAAATAGGTACGATTTCTTATATTTTAATGAACTTCTTATGTTTTAATTTTATTAATTTGCAAACAATTTTAAATGAAATTAATTATTTGTTTATTTGACCCTTTATAACATAAGCATCATGTTGTAACAAGCAAACTTTATACTGTGTGTGTAGAAAGTGGTTATACATTACCAAATTATAGTGAAAAACACATTTTGAATAATTAATTACGAGCTTAT
Source organism: Caerostris darwini (assembly GCA_021605075.1). Classification (NCBI taxonomy): domain Eukaryota; kingdom Metazoa; phylum Arthropoda; class Arachnida; order Araneae; family Araneidae; genus Caerostris; species Caerostris darwini. The sequence continues at coordinate 1,336,487 of BPLQ01006783.1, forward strand.
TTAATGTAAAATAATTATCAAAAGTTCATTTGATCATGGAATTTTAAAATAATTATCAAAATATTTATTTGTTTTTAATCTTTAAAAACCTATTGTCGATGAAATTTGAGGTCATTAAAAGTACTCCTACTTATAAATCTTAACAATAAATTTATATTTTTTCAATTTTTGGTGAAATGAATGTGTAAATTCTTTTAGATGCTGCAATATATATGTTAAAATAAAAGTTTAATATGAAGTTAGTGTTTTTAAAGTATAGCATGTATAAATAGGGAGGAACTGTTCAGAGACTGGAACAGGTTCTGTACTTGTTTGGTGTTGTATGAATGCTGCTAATAAAGAAAATTTGGTCTTAATTGATGAGATCATTAATCATAATATGTACATTGTTATATGATTTATGATCTCATCATTATGTGGAAGAATAATTTGCAATCAAATGTTGTACACATAGGGTTCAGTCTTCATTAGGTCTTTATTTTCACTGTAATCTTCTTATATAACTTTAAACACTTGACTTTGGTGTTAATTAGCATGGCAAAATTTCCTCCGCAGTCACTGGATATCAATCCCATTCAACATTTTTTAGATATTTTAGAAAAAAAAGATTAAGCTCCATTTTAACAAAAAAAATCTAAAAATTACTCTTCAAGATTAATATAATTCTATTTCTTGAAAATTATTTGCAATTATAAAACCAAAAGATATCCAGTTAATTTTTAATTGTAAATTATTTGTAATAAAATAGGTAAGCTATTTTGACTCTGCAAATATATTTTACGCTGTAAGGTAAATGGCTGATTTAATTTCTTTTTTGTTCTAATTATATGAATGATTTATTTTATTTAAAATAAAATGTAAAATACCCAATAAATATTTACATGGATGTTAATTAATTTTATTTTAAAATTTTACTTCTTAAAGATGAAATTGTAGGCACATTTTCAGTATAAATAAAAATTTGCAAGTACTTTCAGCACTCACTGCAGTGTTTAAATTATTTTATAAATGGACATCAGATATACTCTATAAATATTTAGAACTTGATAGAAAATTAATCAATATAGTCACTTTCAGGAGGGAGATGAGTCTGCCTCGCGAACTAATATAAACTGGTTTGACAGAATCCTCTTAGAGAATCATGTGTCTGAACTGACCAGAGTCAGTTTCTTCCTCATATCAAAGGGATTCTGGCGGACTCCATTTATAAGCTGGTCAGCGATCATTCGCTGCCAGAAATAGCGGGTTGTATTTCGCTGTCAAATAGAGACACAGAAATAAGATCATTTTGAATTGACTTGACTTGACTTGGCCCTTACTCCATCTGTACACTTCATATATATATAAATTTCATAATAACTAAATATCTTATTCTTAATTCATTCAGTAATAAATTGTCTAACAAATGATTTTTTACTATCTTCAAATTAATTACTTTTAGAAAATTTGTAAACTGTTTACTTTTTACCTCTCCTACCTTTGTATTATCAAAATATCAATCTCTCTAGCGTATTTGGTATGGCATTTTTTTTTTTATATGTTCATTCGAGTATAAAGGTATTTTTCCAACTCATGTTAAACATTCAACAAATTCAATTTAATATTGTAATGTTTCATCAGATATTTTTTTTAATCAAAGAAGAGAAAGAAAACATGTCTATAAATGCATAAGCACAAAGTATTAATACAAGAAGCAGGATAAGCTGATATCATTTGTAATCATGACTATGACTAAGTTCATGACTATCCAGTAAATAACCCAAGTATTTGGATTTCGTTATGTGTTTTAAGATGTGTGTTAATAGTGTGTTTTATGTGTTTTATAGATGGATCTACTGATTGAAATTGTTACTAAATTGCTATACATGCAGCTAACAACTTTTATTTATTTGCATTTATTAAATATTTAACTGTTATTTCAGACTTTATTTTCTATTGAATGTCAGCCGAATTGTATTTTGTTTATTGATATGTTTTATTATTTTATTTTAGGAAGATGGGAAAAGCAAAGTTCCGAAAGAAGGTTTCAGAATGCTCAGGGAAATCAATTTTAAAAAAAGAGGTAATAACAGTGAAACTACTAAAAACAATCACTCCATCTTTCAAATGAAAGTTTGCCAAATGCAGGCTTGGAAAGTTTCCAAGGCATTGCCATTATTAATCATTAGATCTTGTTATACAGTAGTATCATTTTTTCTTTTTAGCTGAATTTATTTGTTTTTCATAAAGGTTTTTTACTGTTAAAGAAAAAAAAATATTTAATACTATTTAAGAAAAGAAATCAATTTTAATTTTATGTTTAGAATTTTTTTATTCAATTTTCTTTTTGTTTGGGCAAAATGTTTTTACCAACAATATTTGATGTGCTTAACTTATGCACAAGAATCCTAGTAGCACTCAGGTTTATTCAGTAATCAATATGAGTGATTCTTGTTAATGAGATACTTTAAAAAATAAGTGGATTCGTTAAAGCGAGACAAGTCTGTCTCATAATATGTAAATATGTGATATGTAAATACAAAAAATTTTCCTTCAATATCCTAATGAAATTCATTATTTCTTAATGAAGAAATTATGTTCTTTTAACAAAATTCGCATCAGATAATGAGTTTTACCACTTTTTCCACATATTCTAATAGCAACTAATAATGTAACTAATATTTTACAATATGTTTGTCTATAAAATGAATGGTTCATTGTTGTTCTTAAAGTGGGTAGTAAATGGAGGCTTAACAGGTCTTTACAATCAATTCATGGAGAAAATATCAACTTAAAGAAATCCCCTTTAAATGTATCACTTTACATATTTTAAATTAAAGCAGATTTGTGCAATTGCTTTGCTCTGATCTGTATCTAAGGATTCTTTTTGTATCTGTGATTATATGTCCTATAAATATACAGTTCTACAAAAATAAAGCAATTAGGTAAAATTTCTAAAAATGATAAAAATTTTCTTTTTAAAAAAATCTGAAGTCAGTACATTACTTGTTTAAAAATACTATTGCAAAAAGTGTACTAATGTCAGGATTTTCTTTTTTTATTGAAATGTGCTATGTTACTCCAAATGTCATAAGCTATGTCTTCTTTTGCAGTCCAAAGCTCCATCTGCTATAAGGCATTTACAGCGGCGTTTAGCCATCACACCTAATGATACAAAGATGGATGAAGAAAGCATTGCCAGGATCTGCCAAAAGTTTTTCCCACAAAAATCTGCTGATAAAGGTAGAAACTGTGAATAATTCTTTTATCAATTTTTTAAAGAAAATTTTACTTAAAATTTATCTTAAGAGTGTGTGACCAAAACAATTTGGAAAAACAGAATATTTTGAATTAAATATCATGCAATTTATTGATAAAAAATTGTGCAATTTATTGATTTATCTATTTATGCTTCACTTGTGATTGTATAATGATAGCAAATTTGCAAGTTACTAAATAGGATTCTATAAAATCAAATTGAATATCAATCATTCTGACTTTCAATTCAATATGATATTTTGCTGATGGAGTAATTTTATTTTGAAATTTATGATGTTTCATCTTATAAAGTTATATAATATAGTCTATTTATTTTTCAGCATATCTATATATATTTTTAAGAAGGCACTTCATACTAAATTAATTGATGAAAAAAATTATCTAAATTTTTATTTATGATTTAAATTTTTTTTCTCTTGTCATTTAAAAACAGCCCAATCTCATTATTTTCTGTTGTATAATTAAGAAAAGTTTACACTAAAAAAATTTAAAAAAATATTGGAAGACTTGAAGTTATTGAATACAAATTTTTTAAATAAACTGTATCACTCCTAATAATAAATTTTTTTAATGGAAATATTAAATGATTTTTCAAAATTATTCATTAAGTGATTGTTAAAAATGCTGCTTTCAGATGTATATTTCAGCTTCAAATATGTCTTTTTATCAAAACCTTCCTTTGATTCGCTTCTGTAGTTGGACCATTTTGAATTGTGGAACTATCCTTTAAATTTTGCTGTTATGTAAAAGAGCATGTATGATAAACACAACATGCTATTACAAAAATTATTTCTCACAATCAAATAAATATGGAAAATATTATCTATAGAGCTTAATATATACAAATTTATGTAAAATGTATATTTTTATTAATTAAATTTATTATTAAGAGAATTTTTATTTTATTTCTTAAAGACTTCAGATTTGTTTAAAATTTAATCTAATTTTAATTTGATAATTTTATGAAGATGTATTTGTTATTTTTCCCCTCTGCTTACAGGGCAAGATGGCCTTCACATGGCGAAAAAAAGTAAAAAAGCCAGAATGAGGGCAAGAATGAGAAAAAAGCTAAATGGTGCCTTTGGAAATATGAATTCTCTTAAAGATGCTTTACCTGTAGAAGAGCAACCTAATGAAGAATGGTGAGAAAAAAATTCTGCATTATTATTTTTAGTAGCACATTCTTCTTAAAAGTAGAAAGAAAATTATATTCTTGAAGCAGGAAATACATTTTTAATAAAAATATTTATTAGATAAGCTTAATTTATCTTTAATGCTAATTAATTAAATGGAATATTTTAGTGTTATTTCAAAACAAGCAAACTCTCATTAATTTGGAATTCAATGGTTTCAGTTATTTTCTATACACCAATCATGCCATGTTCTTTTGAATTTTCTCAAGTGGATTCAAGTATTTGTTAACCTTGACTGTCAGGTGGTAGCACAGTGCTGCTGATATTTTTGCTGTGTTTATCATAATAATTAATTTTCATTTCAATGCAGCATAGCACTTGTAAATTTGCAGAAGTCATATATTAGTATATATTTGATGAACTCATAGCAATTTGGCTATAATTCATTACAATTTTTTGAAGAGATCCAAATCATGGAATCGATATCAGACATTTTTAAATGGCAATGCTAATGTGCATTTTTCTTGCCATCAAGTAATTTAGTACAAGTGAATGGTATAAATTTTTATTTAGAGTGATTTATCTTTGTTATCATTAGAACTATATTGATGTTGGATAATCTAGCAAAATCATTTTTCCAGATCAAAGAACGATTTAATGGTTTTTAATAGTAATTCAATACATTTTTTTTTCCTTCCCATTTTAGTCACAAAGAAAAACCTCGAGTCTCCAAGTCTTTTAAAACACAAAACAAAGAGATGTAAGTTCTGTATTTTTATCATTAATTACAATCTATTTCTCATTTGTTCCTTATTAGATTTAAGACAGTGTTTTATTTTATGTGTGTGTGTAGGTAAAGTTCTGGAAATCATTGAAAAAAATTTATATATGGGGTGTTTACTTAAATGTACTACGATCTATACTTGCAGTGAACTGAAGTTTATCATGAGCAGATGAATGATGTTGAGTATTCATATCTAAAACATGGGTTTCTCGAAATTTCATTACACAAATACTACTCGCAGAAACTGTGCTTATTAATGCTGTTTTTGGTCAATTGTCAAATAACATTAAACAGCTGCAATTTCCTCTCATTTGCCTATCATAGCATTAGCCTAATGCAGCATTAATTTTTCTGATTTGTCCTTAATTTTTGAAAACCAGTGTAGTTATAATGGTTGTATTAATGGAATAGTTGTTATTTTATTACTATTTAGTGTGCATATAATTATCTAATTCTATAGACAAAACAGAGAAATTTTCCTAATGCTTCGATATCCTCATGTAATACAATATGAATACTGCCTGTGGCTAGAAAATTAGATGCAACAATTTATTTTCCTTAACTTTTAAAAGGTATTTTAATCCTCTTTGTATTTTTTTAACCAAAATATGGCGAATTATTTTATTTATTACTGGTAAATTTTAAAGTGAATTGCACTTAACAAAATTTGTACTGCATTTTTGAGTCTGAATACAAAATAGAGTAGTATAATTATACATGCTTCAGCTTCTATTTGCTGAAGTTTTCTCTTATCTCATCTTGAAAAACAGTGTTTTTATGAAGTACTTTGTTTCAAATGTATCTGATAGTGTTATTTAAACATGTGTTTTTTTAGGTTATCAGACATCATCTGGTATCGGAGCGCCATTCAAGATCCCTTGTTTCAAGCAGATCCTTTTGGTGCCATTACTGAAAACATCCGTTCAAGATTTGCAAATGAACAACAGGATGAAATTTAAATGTATTGATGGACTTTATTTATTTTGTAAATAAAACTGTTAATTTTTATTGTTGCATATAGAATTTTTTTACTCATTTATCAATCCATAATTATTAATGTTTTCAGAGTAGATCTCTTTAATTGTAGAAATTTTCCGGAAAAAGTAGGCTGGTCTCAAAAATATTTATTTTTATGAAAGGTACACTTTTTAATTGATAATTCTGCTGTTGTTGTCAAAACTTTATGGCATAGGATTGCCATGTAGCCTGAAAACCTTGAGAAGTCAGGGAATTTGAGAAGAAAATTGGAAAGCATTTTGAAAAAATTAAATTTTAAAATGAAAATTTCTAGAACCAAATGGAAGAAAAGTTGCCAAATTATGGAAATCCATTGCCATCGCCACATATGCATAAAAAAAATTATACTTAATAATTAGTGCTGCAAGTAGACACACTGAAAGCAGCCGTGTTGTTTTGTTTGACCTAGGGTTATATTTTTTAAGTACTAGGCTGTCTACAATTATTACCTACCTACCTGTCCTGGTATTTGGTGATTTTTTTTTTCCGAGTATTCTCCATTATAGGTGAAATAGAATGAGCCTATGTCGTCATTCCACTAACCTTAGCCTTCTTGATGCATTTTAATTCCACAAATTTGGAATAAGGAGCAGTTTTCTTTGTGTATAAAACAAGTAAATTGTTAGCCTATTTCCTTTTTTTATATGGATATTTGCCTAGGATTTCTACGAATTTCTAATTGTGTATATTATATATGTATAGCTTACAATTTGATGCGGCAAATTTCGCTTGTTGGAAAATTATTGCTTTTATTAAGTTCTTATCTCGTATTTATTTTTCTGTTAATCAGTACTTTTTATTGGATGACAGCCCTCATACCACCTAAGGCTGGGTTTCCCAAACCTACCCTCTTCAAAACTAATAGATATTTTAATAACTAAATTTAATCATGAGGGATGGCTAAAATTTCCCAACCTTTTATTAATCCATTGAGAATTGTACCTTACGACCCCAAAAAACCGGACTTCAAAACTGGGTGATCCTGATAAAAGTTTTTTTTTGCGAACCATGAAAAATCCATTTCACTGGATAATATCTTTGAAAATATGGACACTTTTTTTAAAGGTTTTACTGTTACCTTACAAAATAAAGGAGAAAATTTGTGACCATAAAAGGAAATCCATAATACTATATACCTTTCCGATTCTAAATATATTGAACAATAACTGAACTTAACTCATGCCTTAACATAGGTTTTAAAAACTCGAAAAAAATTGGATCATGATTTTTTTGATGATGTCTCCTCTGTTGAAGACAGCAATGAAATACTTTGGCTGTTTTGCTCTCTCAATTAGTAGCAACATATTGTTTGTTCATTTAATTCTTTAAGAACTTTTTTGATTTAAGAGAGGTCACTGATGATGTCATTGTAAACATTAGCACATGGAATTTGCTACAAACTGCATTATTTTCATAAAAAGTTCTCAAATTTAAAAATTTTAGTTGAAAATCTGTAAGAAAAATTGTATCTGAATGTAGAATTGTGTTGTACAGTGCCATTATATAAATTTCAGTAGATAAAAAAAAATTCAATAATAATTTACAACTATTTTTATAGTTATTAAGTTGCAAAACTTAGTAATAGCGATTAAAAGATTAGTTATAGTAAAAAAGTTAATGTAAAGTGGCAATTTTTTATGCACAAAAGAACATTTCAAAAGCATAGATTGAAGTTCCTGAATACTGAAATTGTCTGCAAGAAGTAAAAACTGATAAATTTTCTGCATTGTGTACTTATTCCAATATTGTGTTCTCTGTAAGTAATATGGGTAGGCAAGCTTTGGCTCACCTTATGGAATCAAACAAATTGCTATTATAAGCAGAAATGAACCAATCAATATAAAAAATTTTTAAGCCACCTGAGCAAAGCAATAAATAAAGATTTTGCAATAAAAGAATGATTGAAACATTAAAATGTAAAATAAATCAAGGTAATAAGGTACATTTATAAACCATGTAATAAAGTGGTTAATTAAAAATGAGGTTTTTTTTAATTAAATGTGTAACATAACATCTCTAGATGTTCTAAATAAAATATTACGATTAGTAAAATTCCTCAAAGTTCTCATCTAGGTGAATGCTTTGTATAATTTTAAAGTCCAGTTTTTAATTTTTTTTATAAATTATTAAAGAAAATTATTTATCCAGCTAATCCTAAATACTTGTTTATTCTTATATTATTCTATCATTATGGTGTTTATTGCCTGAAGTTATGAAAAATATCTAAAAGGATGAAATTCATTTCAGTGAAATTTCCAAATAAACTATTTTATTTTTCGTAAATAATAATAATAATTTTCAAAAAGTTTTAGTTGAAAGCCTTAAAAAAAGGAATGTACTTTCCTTTTAGCTTTAATAATATGGATTTATTTTAATCTTATATCACCAAATATGTGTTGACACTTTTTTTCCCAACACCAAGTCTTATAAAAAGCTATTTCAGATCAACTATGAAAGATCTTGTAGAAGCTATTTTATGATTTAGAAAAAAATAACATTGAATGTATTACAAAAAGAGCATCTCTGTGATTAAAATGTACCTTTTTTTTTTTTTTTATTCCATAATATTTTGGTACAGTAATTTTTATAGGATATATATGTTTTTTGGAAGAAAATTTAGAATACATTTTAAGTGAATGCAAATACTAAAAACATTTTTATACTAATATAAAAAATGACTACTTTTAAAAGTTGTAAAAAATATTTTCTAAATACAAAAAGTTCATGTATGTATAATAAAAGTCATTGAATTTAGTTTGCAAATTCTTCGAAATCCATTAATAAAGGTTATAGTACATAAAATTATGGAGAGTCAGTATAAAAAATTGGACAGGTGTAGGAAAAATATTTCCACCACTGGAGACACCTACAACATCTCAGCCAGAAACAGTTTGTCACAGTGGAAATATCAACACAAAAGGAATATTTGAAAAGAATTTGCTAATATTTTAATGTGTGTATTGTACAAAGTTTTTCTTGAGCACCACTAATTCTGTCTATAATCTCAATAAATAGGATAATGCACCTTATATCTCAATTCTAGTTCTTTTCAATGTTGACTCTTTTCTGAATAGAATGCATCTCTAGGCACCTTTGCAATTGTAATTACCCTTAATGGATGCTCTTATTTTGTCCAAACAACTTATGAAAACCCTGTATATGTTACTTACCAGCTATGGATTTTCAATATCACATTATCTCCTTTAAGCTTTAATTAAAAGGCTAAAAAAATTAACTTTTTTTTCTTAGGTTTTTTATCATTAAAAATGGAATATGAAACATGTAAAGATGATTACTTGTAATTTGAATCTAAAAAAGGACTCTACAAGGAATTTAAGATAAGTCCTTTGAAACAATTGGTAATTAATTTATCTATCTCTTGTTTAATTTTTCTAAAAAAAAAACATTATTCCCAATATAGAAAAGAAAAGAAATATTTGAAGGTACATATACAAAATCTTGACAGGAATAAAATTAATATTGTAATGATTCAACATAAGTCTTGTCAACAAGTAAAGTTTTTACTTTGAAAATCTAGAAATAGACGGCAAACAAATAACACACGACTTACACGTACATAAAAAGCATCACACAAAGTAGTAACAATAAAAGATGTTTATTACTGAATAAGTTAATGATAATTTTTACACAAATATGCAAGTTTTTACATTGGTCAAAAAATATTTCTCGTAGAACTTATCACAGATACTTTATGAAATAGTAAACACTGCATTGAAAAAGGTTAGAAATTATATTAATATATAGAAGGGAAGGAAATAAGAATTATCTGATTAATTATAATATATTTGAAAAATAAGTTTCATAAGTATTAAAAATCACAGCAACCATGTCCATATAATACATTAGTCAATAAAATAAAATACATATAATATAGATAAAAGTTTTTGAACACAAATTTTATAAAATGCATAAATACATAAATAATTTTTCAAAATAAACTTATTCTAAGAATGCAAGTTACTACAATATATATAGTCAACAGACAAATAAATACTTTTCTTAGAAGAAGAAACGCATATCCTATTGCTTTTACCGGAAGAAAAAGTTTTTTTATTGGATTTATTCTAAATTTTTCTGTCGTAACTTTCAGCTTAAATTTCGCTTTCTAACAGGATAAAAATAAATTCTTACAATTTACCTTTTGTATTATATGTTATGATGGTGAGATATAAAGAAATCTTTTCCCTACAAATTCACGTAATTCTTTAACTACTTCAGTAATAGCATGATATTTAGCTTTATAGTAATGCCAGTTTAGAACAAAATATCTATTCATAGGAATAAAATATATATTGCAAGAGTTGTCCATGGTGCATTTTTTCACACAACAAATAATTTTATGTCCCTACAATGAAATGCTAACAAAACCAATATGAAATTATCATAAAAAAAATCAATTTTAATTTATAGAAAAACCCAAAATTAAATGTTATACAAAAAATTCTTTTATTTCTCCAATTAATATCTCAAAATCATATTTCTAAGTTTAAATTATTACAACATATATTATTAAATGGATATAATTATTCATTGTCTTACATCCATAGTCAGACTGTCTTGTGGGAATTTTCATAGTTTTCTCCCATACATGTGAGGGGCGTAAAAAAAAAAGCACTATGCTTCCTTCATCACTTGTCAGTGGGCTGTTCATGGAATACATTTATGGTACATGTAGTCCACCAATTTAAAAAATATATATATTATTCACTGGAAAAAATGTCAAGTTTTTAAACTCTACAAATGTGATGCTTATGGAACTACCATTCTACCCTCAAATAAAAGATACCTCATTTTCAACAGTTCTGCAATGCATGACAAACAATTCAGAAATTTGGCTTATTTAGTGGTAGAAATTCTATGAGTAAGAAGACATCTTCTGTTGTCATTATTCACAGCAATCCATATAAACAACACAAAAACAAATATATATTTTTTTAAAGATCATTAAACTCATTGAAAATTCAATAAATATCCTCCAGGCTGGAAGATTTTAATAACAGTAATAAATAATAATAATAATTCTTGGTGAATGAACAAAAACTTTTATGTTTATTAGAGTATCAACATTAAAATTTATTTTCGACACATAAGTTACACATAATTTCTATACATTATTTGTTAAAAAATGCATATATATATATATATATATGTTTACATACTAATATTTTTTTTTGTCTACTTGAAAGATATAATTCTTTGAAAATAAAAAAATTTACAAAGATATTTTACACAGTGTCCGAAATTAGCACAAAGAAAAATTCATTTTTCATAAAATAACTACATCAAACATTACAAAATCATTTGACACTTTTTTTTTTTTCTTTTATAGAAAACACAAATAATACAAAGAAAAAGATCAAAATAAGAAACACATTTAAGAAATCTGAAAAGCAGTTCTTTTTTGTTTGCAATTTCTATGAAGTAGGCCAATTATTTAGAGCATATGGAAATAACATTTCTGCTTTCAGAAAAAAAAAAAAAAACCAGTTATCAGCTAAATTTTTTAATTGCCGTTGTCTTTAAGCAGATGATTTTAAATGTCATATAGTTGCTAACCACAATTTTAAGAAATGCAGGATAATAAATCACATAATATGGTAATAAAAAAAGGGAAAAACTAATCAATGAAATTCAAATATTTAACAAAACATTGTCTTAATTAATTATTAGCATATCTTGTTTCTATTTTGACAGTTTACACACTTTATAATTTCTAATTATATGTGATGCACAATAAAGTTACGGACTCTATTTAAAAAAAAGTAAATAAAACTTTTTTCCCCCTTATATAAATGCATCTTAGATTCTTGGTGAAAAAAGTCTTAAAAGCACAATATTTACTTAGACTTATTTTCTTTTAAAAATTATTTCTGCAAAAATACTAACTAACACTACTCAGTTGCTTAAAAAAACAAAACAGTGTTTGTTTCCTTGTGATATAAATTTATACATCTTAAAATCTAAAATAAAATTACCATACCTAAGTTAGCATAAAATCAATTGACAAACACCATTCATTTATTTTTTTTTTTTTTTTTTTTTTTAGCAATTTGTGACGCAATAACAATATGTGGAGTTATATTGATTGGAAGGTTCAGATTCAAACCTGCAAGCATTCTTCATTATTTTTTTGAAAACAAAAATTGATGGCAATTATGGCAGTATGACCATAGATCTGGTTTAATAGCAGAAACAGACAAATCAACTACTTGTGTATAAATAAAAAGTATAACAGTTAGTGTGGAATTTTTTAAAATTTAGTTTTTCTTTTAATATAATGCCATTTAATTTTAATTATTCAAAATGAAAATTCTCTTTATTGTAATTAAGTAGCTTCCGGCATGCCTGATTGCCAATTTTCCACCCGACAGGTGGTCGGACAATAAGTGTCTAACATCAACAGCCAGGCGACTTGTAATATGCAAACGTTGTGCTACTACAAAATTTTTCATTGGCAGATTGTTTATGATATACATGGTCAAATCTTGCTGAATGGATCACAAAGCTTTTAATCCTGAAATTATGCTGACAGTAAAAAAGAGAGGAAGACTTAATCTTCTGCATTGATAAGCAGAATGTAGTTACAAAGCGGAAAGCTACTGTAAAATGAGAAGAACTGACAGTTATGAAATATCTATTTTCATTTGAATTATCCTTCAGACTTATGTGGCTTATTGATAGCTATGAATTAGTTATTCACTTTGTATTGATGACTCAAAGCAGTTAAAAAAATGGCGATGATTATGTATATTTGTACATGCATGTACAGATATATATTTGATAAAGAACAGTATGTGCATTTTGTTTATGCTGAAATAGTGTTTTAAATGCTGTTATAATAAAAAACCTAATTGCAACAATGTATTTTTTTACTTTTCATTTCAAAGTAACAAGAATTTCTACAAAAATAGCTTAACCACTTCCATATGTACATGTGGATGAATGAAAATGTTTATCATATTAAGGAATAGACTAAGCAAATAAAGCATTTCCATTTGATTGCTAACTGACAGCTTCTTCTTTGACCTTTGCTGTCCAAGAAAAATCTCCACTGAGATTATATTAATGATCATGAGTTTGCGCAGGATGCAAATTGAAATGATTAAAAAAATATTTTTTTAAAATGAATATGTAAAAAAAAAAAAAAAAAAATTACCATACACGGTCCATTTTCCAATTCAGATACACAGTCAAAAAGTTAACACATAAATAAGATCTCATTCATAAAATAGTCATTTGTAACAATACAATTTTATATAAATTTTCATACAAAATATGAAAATTTAACCAGAATTAGCATAGACCAACACTACAAAAAAAGCTGATGTTTTAGATAATTAAAAAGACTGTACAATGTTCCATTCACTTTTTCTTCCTCTCCATAGCACAATTGGAGCAAAACCATTTACCTTTTGGCTTGTTACTGAGACCCACACAGGAGAAATGAAACCATTCAATTGGACACTGTAAGAAAGATATATATATATACATCAATTGTATAAAATTTTCATGTACAGATAAAATACGTATTAACACTACCTTGGCTACAGTTGCGCCAATAAAGAGCAATCTTGTTGTTCGCACGCGCACGCAGTTATCTTTTGAACGCCAACTGTAGCTACAGATTTTGCGGTTTTTAAAATTCTGCTTCCCTCAAACCAGTTGTCTTTTCCCACATGATAAGCACACTGACTGAAATTGCATTTCCAAAACTTACGTTTACCAAAATAAAGTTTCATGTCATAGGAATTGGGACATTTTCGTTTTTTTGGTAAAATATTTCGCTCCTGAAAAAATAAAATTGCATCTTGTTCTGTTTCTGGCAAATCCCAAATACGTATTTTCGTAGCACTAAAAAATGGCGTCAAGAATCAGCAAATCTGTAGCTGTTAGATTAGCGCCACTTCAAAACCACCAAATCTGTAGCTGTTAGATTGGCGACACTTAAAAACCGGCAAATCTGTAGCCAAGGTAGCGCTAATACGTAAGTACCAAATGTTTAACATAATTATGTTACAAATTTTAATTTGTAACATAATTATGAAAAAAATTGTTTCTCGGCAATATACAGCTATACACAGGATGGACAAAATGTTAAAACACAGGGTCCAACCATGGATTGCATTTAATAGTAAACATCTGGTTTAATAAATGAATAGATTGTTAGGGATCAGATGTTGTATAAAGCTGCTTTGAAAAAAAAAATGTAAAATAGTTGTAGTATTTTTTTCATCTAGTTTTTCTTTTAATATTATTACATCTAAAATTTTAATTATTAAAAATTAATATCCCTTCAAAATGACATGTTATTTCCTATGAGCCAATGTTTTTGAATCTGTCCGACCTGGCCACTTGCCAATTTTTCACGCAATTGATGATCAGACTATACTAATTAAGAAAGACCTTTGGCTATTTACAGAATGGCTAAATAGCTGCCAGTGATTCAAGATTTTCTTTAAAAAGTTTAAGTATGAGATATTCTCAATATACTATTTAATTTATTTATGTGCTAATAAGGCCATTGCTGCTGTAAATATATTACATCTTTTTCTGCTTTTTGTTTATTTTCAACTGACAAAATTTGACTTTTAAATAAACTTCAATATTGAAAAAGAACTATAATTTCACTTCCTGAAAATACTCTGCAAAATTTCCAAATTTAGTTTGGTAAAATGCATTTAATTTTATTCAATAGTTTTCTGACTTATTTAGTATCACGGACATTAAATAAAAGTAAACTGATTAAATCTACATTTAAATTAATAGAACTTTTTACACATAAATTCTGTACACTGAAAATGAACCATTTCTTTTTGAAATTCCTGCTACATTTGGGTATATAAGGTTATCAACAAGAAGCAACTAAGACGCCAATTTTTTTACAGCAAGTTAATGAATATGCGAGTTAAAAATATAATATAAACATTTCGCAAACATTTTAAAAAGGAATTCCAGCATAAAGAAACTTACATCTCCATTGTCACAGCCAATCATTTCTCCGTAAGACACCTGGTGACAAAAGCAGTAAGTAGGTTCATTGGGATCCACAGGCATGTCCAATACATCTGAGGGGTGGTTAATAGAGAGGGTGGCAGGCAAGGCAGCGATTTCTGGTCTATATGAGGTAAAGATATTGAGTATGCTATGAACTAAGTTTTTAATTGAATGAAGTATAGTTTACCTAATATTCATTTTTTATTAAAAAAAATTCTCAGACATTAAATTAATTTCAAATGCAATAAATAATAAAAAAAAATTACAATTTTTATAGCTATTAGAAAACCAACAATGTTTTTTTCACCTTATGTTTGCCCAGTAATGCTAAAAAATTTGTCATTTCACATCAATTCAACCAGCCATGGCACCCACAATCTCCAATTTTAATAAGTTTGAGATTGATTAAGGAGTTCAACAGTTACATATCTTTTAAAAACTTTCCTGAAAGCTTTTTTGCATCTATTTTGAATAATGCTCATAAGGAAATATTTGAAGATAATTATAAATATTTTCTTATAAAGCATTACTTAAAACAGATAAAAATGAGATTCTAAACCTACTTTTAAAAGCATATAGTTTGATTATAACTTTTTCTGCATCAATTTTAGGTTAAAAAAATTGAATAAATTCAGCAAGTAATCCTTCAGTAATTCTATCATCACCTTAAAATTCTTTCAAATTATGACTACAAATAGCTGAACTACTAAGTGAATTTTGAAGATTAGATACCAGAATATGAGTATTTAAGAATTAAGATCACTGGAAGATGTAATTTTAGACAAGTAATTAAAAGATAACATACACACAGGATATAACAGAGATGACAGTTGCCTGAATTGAAATTGCCTCATAATAAAAGGTTGTTGTTTCAACACAAAGTTATTAAAGAAAGAAAAAAAAAAGGAATAAATATTGCATAAAAATAAGAATACAGCCAAGTAATCTGAAATATATTTCAAAAAGCATTTAGAATTTCGGTACAGCACAATGAAAAAATTCATCATAAGAAAAATTTCCTTCCTCAATATGAAAATCAAGGGGGGAAAAAAATTACTATGTATTTAATTTTAATCATAATCAATTCAGAAAATTACTAATTAAGTATTATCAGTATAGATAAATTTCATAATACAGGATTTAACTGCACTTGGGTATACTTATTCCTGGAAAGAAATCACTTCTTACTGGGAGGTGAAAAAATAATAACATTGTAGAACTGTTACTAGTATGCACATAAACAAAGGATATCAGTTGAATTATTTGCCATGCAATAAAAAAGATTTTTGAAAAGAAATTGTATCATAGAGAGTTCATGAAGAAAATGCCAGTAAAAGTATAGTCTGGTGGTTTTAAAAAGATTGACAGGATCACGAGGGTAGAAATGTCATTTCATCTTTCAGCACAAGCACACATTTTTGAAACGTATCTTGTAATAATTGAACTTTTTTTTAAAGTATAACATTTCATTTAAATAACATTTTTAAAATCAAAAATAATCATTTTAATTTATCTCAAGTTTTTTCTTTTTTTTTTTTTCGAAGTATAATTTTTTTTTTAAATTCTTTTCAACACATTTAAGCATTTTATTTGTAAAATAAATACTATTTTCTGGTTAAAAATCATTAAATTATAATAAAATCCATATCTTAGATTCTATTCACATTAGAAACTTTTAAGAAAATAAATAATTATGAATTTTTAATTCATAATTCAATACAAGAAATCAGTTCAGAATTTCGATTTAATTTTCTTGTATATATAAACACTACATTATTTTTGATAATTTTCAGTGATAAAAAGATTATTAATCATTAAGTTCTTCAGAAACATTTTTGTACACAATGAAAAAATATGTTTTATTAAAGACTTATCACATTTTTCACAAGCAGATAATGCCTCTCTATTGGTTTCTCTTGGCCACTTTTTACATATACAAAGGACAGCCAATTTTTTTAGGATGCTTTCTTTTTTTGGCATATTTAATAGTCTTTTTAAATTGTTTTTACACAAGATTTAATACATTTATTCTTTGCTCATTTTATAAATGCTTGGCAGCAAATTCTTACAAATAATTATGTTGAATCATATTCTTATCCTCTAGAAAATCCATAAGAGCACTGTAATTGGTCTTACCACAAAGTATGTAAGACAAATTGTGTTTGCAAACTTTGGGGAAGGTATTTACTATTCATTCTATTCCATCTTTCCCAAAATAAACTCAATCATTATATTTTTTATTGGTAAAATTAGAATCCACAAAATGTACTTCCTATTCCACGGTCACATACACAAATGTTAATATTGGAATAAGCTAAACTTACTAAATTTGCTATTCGGGGGAACAATGACAAAAAAATCTCTTTATCTCTGTTGCTGTCATTCTTATCAATGTCATTATTTTAAATTTCTTTAAAAAGTTAGCACATGCATGGGCTTGAAAAGATCCCCCAAAAGAAGAAGAAAAGGGAGAATGGAATTCTCTCTTTTCTTCTTCTTTTGTTGTGGCTTTACTCTATATGACCACTCAGGAAGTATTACCAACAAATACAGAAAAAATACTAAACATTTCAACAAAAGAAAAAGTGTGGGCTCTTTTTGACTCCCCCATGTTTGTTTGGCATGTTTTAGTACATTTCTTTGTTATACAGTAAAAGATTTTTAAAAGTAAATTTAAATAAAATTTTACTTATGTGCTACATATAACAAAAACAATTTATAGAATCAAAAAAATTATTTATTTAAAATATGCCTATCAATGGTTAATTGATATTTTTTTATCAGGCATTAGACACACTCTTAGATAGTTGCAGGTGAAATTTAAGCACTGCAGTTAACTCATTTTAAATGTGACAGCAAATAAAAAAAATTAAATAATAATAGAAAAAGTTTTAATTAAACTACATTTTTAAAACTAGGGTTTAAATGAAAGCTTATTTTGTTTTAACTTGAATTGAACAAACTTGAAGACGTCTACAAACAATATGCTTTGGTGTGCCACTAAAAAGCATCAGGATCTTTTTTTTAAAAACTCATATAACGCAAACCAGGGGTAGCTAACCCGCTGCCCACCTTGAATATTTTTATGACCCATATATTTCTACATATACTAAATTATAAGAAATAAATGAAAAAGATTTACTACTAATTAATCAGAAAATATAAATAAAATAAAGTTTCTTAACAGGGAGAAACCTTTTTAATAAAAAGACTTACTGAATCTCAACTTGCTGTTTCAACTTTTTCCTAGCAGATTTTGGAACTTCGTCATCAGATGAACCTCTTCCTCTCTTCTTTTTTTCTTTGTCTGTTGATTTACGTCCTTTTTCTAAAAAGAAATAGAGAACAAATAAAAATTATACATTCAGATATTTTAAGCATTATGAAAAATAAACTCATTTCAGAAATTATGGTAAATTTAACAACAATTTTGTCTGCTATGATTATTAAAAAATTTTGTTTTAAAGAATAATCCTTAAGTAAGATAATAATAAGCTTTAAAATTATAACATGAGAAATCTCAAAGCAATCTTCTTAAAATGATGAGTACAAGAAAAAGCAGTTAAAGCTGTTTCACACTTTATAATTATTAGATCACTAATAATAATACAAAATAAATAAATAAATTTTATTGAAAAGAAAAGAAAGAATATTTTTTACAATAAAGAGACAAACTGATGTCTAGGAATCATAGTTCCAATTAATTTCTATTAAGGACAGTTGTTCATTAGCAAGAATGAATTGAAAAGTTAATAAGTTCAAAATCATAAAAATACAGTTCATTAATTAAATAAACAAGATATTCTTAGGGTTTTAAGTCTATCTATGATATATTAAGATGAAATTAAAGTACCAACAGTCATAACCAATTATTAAATAAATGAAGGTACAATTTTGATACTCATTAAATCTCTATTTTTTTCATGGGAAAAAAACTCTGAAATTAAAGATCAAAATTTACAATTAGTGCCTTACTTCAAAAAACTTTTATAAACTAAAAAACTGATTCTTTTAATAGTGAGAATATTTCAGTTGATGTTTTTCCGCCATAAAGTTTTTCATAAAATGCACCTCTTAAGAAATTCGATTAAACCATTAATTACAAATAACACAAGATGGTAAATTTCAATGAAATTTTTTTCTCTCAGATTAAAACAGCCAATTATTATTCATTTTGTATTGCTAAACACGACTATGACAATGAAAATTAGAAACTAGCTCTGATTTCTAAAATGTATGTAACTTAATGTTTTCAATATGTAACAAAATGTTAACAAATGATATGGGGTCTACTCTGTGTTACTATGTCATTTGGATTATTATTTATGCATATTGTCAGAATTGCCATTGAAAATTGTCTGGTATGACAATTTTGCGTGGTATCTTTTCTCTACTTTCACAATGTCCACACAGTGCTCATCGACCTGGCTACAGCTTTCAGGAAAAAAGTCCATATGATATTATAAGGAAATGCATTTTTAGAGAACATAGTGCAATCAGGTTTCTTGTTTGCATGCATGTCCACAACAATTTTCTTATAGTCCTTTGATTTCACATTTCCTAAGAAATTCACTAACACAAGGTGAAGAGCATTCCAAACTTCTTTCCCATGTTGTTAGAACATGCTATCAAAATTTGCAACCTTAAGTAGCTAATGGATTTATGGACAAATGAAAATTCGCAGCTTCGTTGATTGCATCAGTTTAGCTTCATTGATTGCATGAAATTTGTCATTTAAATACTTGAAGCTAATCCACATTTGTCCATGTCTTTCACAAAAAATTTCATTAAGTAAAGTATTATGTGTGAAGGTAGTAGTAGCTTTTTTCAGACCTTATTAAGGGAGAGTTTTGTGCATTCTTCTCTTTAATATAGCATTTATCTAGTACACTATTTATTTAAAAAGTTCAAGGTTTTGCTTCTACTGTCCCACACCCATAAAAAAATACAATACTTTATGTCCTAATTGAAAATCCATGAGAGGAGCTACCATTTTCAAATCACAATAAATATGGCAGATTTACTTGTATTGAAGGCAGTACAACAAACATTTCAAATTTCATAAGTTTCTTTCATAAAAACAGAGTGTTCGACTCGAATGGATGAAAGTTGACTTTCATTATGCAGCAATAGGCTTGAAATTTGTTTTGGATGAATCTATAAATAGTCATCATTGTGATGGATCATATACTATTTTGAGAGCTATCACTGAGCCATTGATGTCAGAAAAGAAAAAAAGGCAGAAATTGCTCATGATGATTGCAAAATGAAATCACTTGGGCAGCTTCCTAAAGTAAATTCTATTCACTAAGTCTTGGTACGAGTAACTCTGCCTTAATCTTGAACAGCTCTAGATCTCTAAAAGGATTATTCAGTTTTGTTTGAGAACAGAATGTATGGTGTAGGTATAGCATCACTATCATTATATTCCACACTAGATATAGAAAACTGTAGAACATCACATTATCTGCCACAAGTTGAATGAAGAATTTATTTGGAGTTTCTTGATTGGATAATCCTTCATCATCTCATAGTAGTTGGTATATTCAAGTACTAAGCTTACGACTTCTTTTCCGTGCGATTCCTCTACAAAAAGGTTGGATCATACAGAATATTAATAGTAGATATTTACATCATTTCTTTGTTTCTCTCTCTAAATCATAATAGCATTGTCATTTTCTTTTTTTCTAACATCCATATGGAAACTTTTCATGTACAAAAATGGTATATATGTGGGGCCCAGAGCTCGTCTCATTCTCCAAATTTGTATCCAAAATAAACATGCCTTGGAAGGAAGGAATAATGGAATATTTTTGAGCTTCACATTTCACTTCTCCACATGCATAGCTAAATTAGCAGATGCATAGCATCACAACTCTAAAAAATATAAAGTGTTTAACTTTTAGCAAATTCACTGCAATCATTTCTTTCTCATGCAAATAGCTATCCAGGTCAGCAAGATAAGTCAAATCTTCTATCGGGCCGCAAACATGTCATAAAAGCATCGTGTGACGTCACTCAACTTGACTAGAACTTGCTTGCTGCTTACTTTGTAGCGTGGTGTGTCTGTGTTAAACAACATGGTTTTAATGTAATTATTATAAAAAATTTGTGTTGTATACTTGTCTTTTGAACTTTTAATTGCTCAATAATGTTGTCTTAATATTATTTCAATTTTTAATTGTGTTGTAAAAAAATTTCTGAATCTAAAAGTTAAGCCTTGTGTATTGTTTACATCAGCAGTTTACTGAAGCGTGGTTCTTAATAGAGCAAGAAGAATCTGTTTTTATTTATAACATAAATCTTTATAATGGACAAGTATTTCATTTAAAATACGCATTTGACTGTGACTTCCGTGGCATAATAAAACAACATAAGATAATTTGGTGTAGGTAAGAACTGTTTTTTTATTGATGTTGTAATTTGGCCTTATCATATTCATCAAATAATTATCTAACCACTTTTAATTAAAAAAATATAATAATCATATATCATATTTAAATAAAAATATTGAATTGCTTAAAGAAATAATGTTTGTTTGAAAATCTTACTTGATGAAATATTCATTAATCCTAGTATTTCATATAAATCTGATCATACCATTAGTATGGCAGAAAATTCTATTTATGAAGCTACTACTTTTCAAGCTTTTATGATAGCATCAATGTTTTTTAAACATAAAGATATAATTGCCTTAATGCCAATGGAAATTCATACTGCTGATGTATGGTATTCAAATTTTCAAAGAGTTTTTAAAGGAATTCAATTACATTGTTTTGTGTTTAATATTAGATAACAATAGGATAAATAGAAATATATTTACTAAATAGTGACTTAAAATGCTACATTCAAAATCCAATTCAGCCAGGGAAAAAAAAAATATTTTTGTTTGACACCACTTAATAAAATCTATTAGAAATAATTTGATGAAACAAAAAACCGAAGACCAAATTCTTCATTTCTGCAATCTAATTGATTTTTCAGTAGTTTATTTGGCAAGTATTCAATCCTTGAAAAATATTTATGAATCTGAGAAAGTATGAGTTGTAAAAATTGCACCTAATTGAAAATAGTTGATATTAAACATCCTCAATAAATTTGAATGTCCAATAGAGAATATTATTGATAACAGTGTCTTTTAAATCAGATAAATTCTCTCAACAATCTAACATTCTATATTTTATAAGAAACATTTAATTCATGTGAATGTTGAAACAAATATAAGCAAAAAAGCAATTTTTATTTGCATAGGATGATTTGAACAAAGGCAAGATAATTTATAAGAAAATGACACACAAAAAAAAGGCATTTATAAGAAAATTAATAGCAAGTTATGTTGCAAGTTAGTAGTTTCAAAAAAAAATCTTGAATATGAAACAGATCATTGTGAAATTAAAGAATATTTAACTGTTATTGACAGAGGTATCTTAAAATTGCCTGCAAAATTCCTCATTGATATTGTTTAAACTTACATAACAGTTTAAAAAATTATTAGCCATAAATATTAAAGTATTTATTTGTATATAAATAAAAAATATTTATTAGAACAATTAGTTTTTGAAAAGTTAGATATATCTGTTATTCCAGAAACTCAATGTATTTGTACAACTAAAGCAGAAATTTTAACTAAATATCTTTTAACTGTTTTAGCTAATATTTTTATTAATAATTATGTGAATGTAAAATAATGATAAAAGTAAGATAACAAATACAAGAAAATTATCAACTTTAACTTTTGAATAATATAATGAAAAATATTTTTTAGTTAGTTTGAAAATGTGTTAATGTATTTACATGTGATATGTAATTTCATTATGTATATAATTACATATATTTTGATTGAGAATTAGTTTATTAGCTATTTTATATTTAGTGTTATAAGTTGTTTAGAGTAAATATTTAGTATTTATCTGAATACTGCATAAGATTAATATAAAGGGACCAGGGCCAGATGATTTAGCTTAGTGCTTGATTAGATATATTCTGGCTTTCATTAAGCTGTAATTTTTTGGATATCCCAAAATTCTTCACTAAACTTTTCATGCCATAAAATGTAAATATAAAAAGTATTTTTGTGTCATGAATGGCTTTCTTATTGTTTTGAAATGAATAATTTACTTAAATCAATTTCAATCCTAAAATTTTTTTTTATTTGAATGTTTCCTCCATTAAATTAATTTTTGTATAATTTCACTTGAAAAATTTACATCCACAAATAAAAATTTTGAAAATATTTTCTGTAATACATATATGCAAACTATAAGGGTTATTTGTTCATAATTTTTTGTAAATAAACTATTTAATTAAAAGAATTTCTGCCACTACAGAAAATTTTGGGGGAAATGTTTGTGAATGAAATAAGATATCCCCAATTTAAAATTTTTTTTCTCTATTTTAAAAAAAAACAACTTATATTTATGTAAATAAAACAATTCAAGGCAGGTTCATAATATGGTTCTATCGGTTAAAATAAATCTTTAACATTAAATGTTGTTTCTAAAATCATGATCGTTCATCTTCACTCTTGCAGAAGCTTGCTTATTAATCTTACATTTAATACCTTTCTTTATATAAAACATAGAATATGCTTTCTGTAATCAGCTATATAATTTACAAATTATTATAATTTTAAGTTATATAAATTTATATTTACCCATATTTTATTTTTCACATATATTTCAAGAAAATTGAGGGAACTGACTACTTTCATGATTCAAGAGTCAATTGCCAATCTTTACTATCATTTTTATGTTCAATGCCAAAAAATTAGTAAAAAAAAAATCACATTTAAGAAAATTTGTGTGTTATGCAGTGTAAACAAAATTTTTGAAAAGAATTCTTATCAAATGAAGGAAAAGAAAATTTACTCTTGTGTGTAGTGTCTACTTCTGCAGGTTGTGGGTTCAGAGCCTTATCCTTCAAATCAGCCTCGAATCTGGCAAGGTCAGCATCCAATCGTCTAATGTGTTTGTCCACCTGCAAAAATAATTATTGAATCAAATTTTTGGTAAACTTTGGATGGAAATGGTTATTTCATAATTTTTCTAATCATTAAATAAGTATTTTTTTTTTTAAATTTAAATAGATGTATTTTTATTTTGATACAATTCATAGTTCAAAATTTTGGGCAGATGTTAAGAAATCTGTAGAAAGAGGTAAAAAACATTTATGGCATCTTATCCAATTCTACCACTCCCTTGTGGACAAGGTGCAGGAAGTATTGTTGGAAAGCAAATATTTAACATATACCTATGTAAAGAATGTTTTGAAGTTCTCAACAAACATATTAACAACATGTGTGTCAACTTTTAAAAAGCTTTAACATTCTATTCTAAATCGCTAAATACAAGAATGAAATCATATGGTCAAAACTATTTTTTGTTTTCCTTCTCTTACATTACTTCTCTTCAGTTGTACTTTATCAGCTAATTTAGACTTTCTGTATCAGATATATTAAAATCAAAATAATTTTTAATTGTGAAAGAAGCAGTTGTTTACTCCAATGCATTACGAAATGATTAAAATGAATCTGTGTTGATATTTATCAATTGCCCAGGAAGAAAATGCTACCAAATGCGAGAAGTGTTTTCTGTAATAACATGGATATGAACTTATTAAAAATGCTTTTAAAGTATAAACATCCTTTCGTAAAAATTGTTTTATAAGTTTTCTTTTTTAATATGTAATTTATGTATTTAATATAATAAATTTCTGTGAAATTAAATATATTGATGCCTTATTATCTTTTATATCAGTCTGTTTCCTGTATGTACTGCAATTAACTTCGGACAAGCTGTGACTGACTTTAAGAAGGAACTAGAAGGATCATGGGTACTACTGAAATTTTTGAAACTAAACTTTTGATTTTCTGCAATTGTACTTTCTTTCCCATGAAAATAATCCCCTACACCCCTGCAATATAAAATATGCCAAGGAAGTTCATTTTACATTAATATATATTTTTAAGCATATTTATTTACATTGAACATTTATGAAAATATAGATTACTGAATGAGCAACATGTAATTTTCGAAACTATCATTAATTTTTCAAAATAATCAGAAACCTAATCGCCCATGGAAGAAATACGAATGCGAGGCACCCCACACACCATCATCAGAATCTTACAATGTCTCCTTGCTTTTGAAAGTAAGTGCAAGAGGAGGAGGATTCAAACATGTACTAGCTAGGCACATAATCATTGGGTTCAAAATAATTAATTTAGTTAAGTTTCATTTTATTTTGGAATTTTCAGTAAGTTTAATTTTATTTTTATTGCAATATTTATTATAAAATAAAAAAATAGAAACTTTTACAATTCAAACAACACTTTGGAGTATTTTCTTAGTCTAAGCTACATACCATTTCATAAGTCTGCATGGCCACCTGCACCTTCTCATCTGCAAATGTTGAAGCTTTCTGAAAATAGTCTCTGATCTTTTTTGTCTCATCGGACTTTTCTGCTTCAGGTATGGAATCTACTTTTTGCAGGTATTCCTTACTCAATTTATCTGCATTGAGAACTGCATCTGAAAAAGAATATATCAAATTGAATAAAGATAAATTCTACTTAATACTTTTTAACATTTATTATATTCATCCAAGATCTACTGCTCATTGGCAATACTTGACACTTGTGAATGCTGTGACATCCATTTCATTCTGACTTAATACATTACAATACAAATTCTCATAGAAAAAAAAAGGGGGGGGGGGCCCTTACTGTCCCATGTTTGTGTACTATATAATAAACTAAGCAACTTTAAAGATGCATTTAGTTTACAGAATTGATATTCAATTGTTGATTTGCTAATCATGCAAGTTACCACTGGACCATTCAGCCATTTATAAAATAACCCTACTTATTCAGTAAAAGATATTGCAGTACAATCCAGTCAGTTTCTTACTAATTTGACTATACAAAATTTTCAAGTTAAGTCATGTCTCTAAGGGTTGATAATCTTAAGCATATCTTATATGGAATCAACAACACACATTTAAACAGAACCTTTAAATTAGAGGAATATTATGTGACAATTTGTACAAATCACATTTACAGATCTAGTGCAGGCCCTATATAAAATTTTAGGATATTCTTTTTAAAAAAAATTCAGGACTATTTCAGAACCAAATTTCACATTATACAAAGATCATTTTGTTCTTAAAATCTGCAAAAAAGAAAATTAGGAAGTTGTGAACACTTCTAACATATATTTTTAAACAACTATTCAACTATGTAATTTTAACTGATATATACAATAACCAAGTTTCAGTTACCTTTTAACTTTGGTTTTCAATTAGTTTTACAAAAAAAAGCAATGATATTAAAATATTTTTTGCAGAAAAGGAGAGATATTTTCATGGGTTCCTGTAGTTTGTTCATATTTAATAGAAATAAATAACAATATGTACAAACAGGGAAACATAAAAGGAATTACAAACCAAAGTGCAATTTTAATCTTTAATTTATTTAAACAATAACTTCCTTTAATATCATCATCATAATCATCATCATTGGTGCAACAGCCCGATGTGGGCCAAAGCCATCTACCTACTGGCAGATTTCGAGACAAGAGATGTTTTTCTTTTTTTGTATGGGATAGGATTGTCAGCTCTACATCCAACGCTCAACAGTCATATGAGGCTGACGGGACCTACGGCTTAAGTGGATTTCGAACCACTACAAACATCTATGGCACCGCCGGGACTCGAACCCACGACCTGTCGTACCGAACACCAGAGCGCTAGCCATTCAGGCACCAAATATTACTATATATATCAGTACGGCTTCTGTGTCTTTCTTGACACAAAACTGTACTAATTTTAGTAAATATTTAAAGATTCTTCTTGTGGTCCATAACTTAGTTATCAGCAAGTTCACTTTTGTATTTCATAAGTAAAAATTATTCTCTACATTTTCTGGAATTCTATCAATTAAATATCTCAAAACACATGTAACTTATAAAGATATATATATTACACCCAAAGCCTGAATATCATGAAGTGATCAAAGTTGTTAATAAAGCAATTAGTAACAATGGAATAATTTTCTAAATTTAAGATGAGATTATTTTTTGTCAAAAAAAAAAAAAGACTACTTAAAGTACAATTTTTTAGTTGAAATTTTCCATTTCCCTTCGACAAGCTTCATTACCAACATACGTATTGACTGCAACATTCATTCCAACATGTGAGTAGCAAAGGGTAGTAGTTGCCTCTTTAGATCAAAAATTGTTCAGTTCATGATTTTTGAACTTCGAATTTTATAAATAGATGTAAAATTTGATTATTTTCTTCTTTTATAATAAACATGAATGAATTCAGGTTATGCCCATGTATACACTCTTTTTTTTCTTTTTTGTAACACTATCAAAACTACACATTTCATGAAGTAGAAATTAATTAAATTATCATGAAAAATTAAGGCAAAAAAATTTGGCACCATCTACCACTAGGATTATTATGATGTATATCAAATGATACATAACTTATACATCCTACCAGCAAAATAACTAATGATGGGCAAAAGATATTTTTATGTAGCATGAGTGAAGTTAGCTGTAAAATATTGATAGATACTTAAAAGTATTTACATACACTGGAATTCACAAAAACACTTTAGCCAAAAAAACTTATCTAAAGACCTTGATACTTTTTCCTAGATACATCA
Source organism: Caerostris darwini (assembly GCA_021605075.1). Lineage (NCBI taxonomy): Eukaryota > Metazoa > Arthropoda > Arachnida > Araneae > Araneidae > Caerostris > Caerostris darwini. Next base: position 1,364,364 of record BPLQ01006783.1, read on the forward strand.
CTTGAGCACATCCCATAATTGTGATATTGACTTGTTTATTGCACAATCGAAAATAGATATCATCTTCATAAGCTTCATAGCATTTACTGATTGGTTGGTTATCAATTTTATTTTGAAGCCATTGTTTAGAAAATTTGTTTGTCTCAGCATTTTGAACACAACACAGAGATATACACCAATTAGAAATAGGAGTTTTGCAACTCAGTTAAACATGCTATATTGAGCTTACAGTTCTGTAAAAGGTTCTGTTTAACTATGTGGCATCTATTGGGAATAAGGAGGCATATATCACTGGATCAGCCCAGGTCATATCCATATATATCTAATGGAAATGTGCCCCTTAAGTGTTTATATTGTTGAAAAATGAGGAATGATTCAAATATGTGTCCAAAAGAAAGTGATATGTTATTATATATTTATATACCTATACTACTTGGTATATTATCTTTCTTTATCTTATATAGTTCATTCCCAAGACGTACTTCTATATCCATTTGTTGTCTCTTTAATACCTGTCATAGAATTCATGAGCATAGACAATCTTACTAGCAAAAAACATGATGTCTATATAGTGCAAGTTCAAAACAAACAATATAATTCAATTTAGTGCAACTAAGGTTCATCCTGGAAGCAATCTTGCTGTCTGGAAACATTTTTGTTCTTTCACTACAATATGGCTTAAAAGCCCATGTTGCTGAAAATATATACTTCTGATCACTTCTCATCTTGCTGTTGTAATAGCTTTTTCACTTTCACATTACCAACATGAACTCGCAATATTTTTGTCAAGTTGATTAAATGTAAAGTTGTACACAATAACAAATGACGAGTGCCACAATGTTATAATATTTATTAATTTGTAAAGTGCACACCCAAGGACAACTTACCTACCACTTATTGAGGTATGTCAGTCTACAATTGAAAGAGAAAAATTTCCTTTAATACTCAAACTTTAAAGTATAAAAGATAATATTCTAATTATGTATCAAGGCCATATTATGTAAATGAATGCATTTGTAATTTGTATTTGTACAAGCAGGCAAATTTAAACTTATTTTAATTGCATTATTTTAATCTTATAAATGGAGGGGGGGGAAAAAAAGAACTTACGTTGAGAGCGAGTATCCAAGTCCCTCATCAAAGTGAAATTTCTCTGCAACTCAGAAGGCAAAGTTTCCAAACCTGGAAATCAAATTGAAGATAAAATTGTCATTAATACTCAGTAAATTTAATATTAATATACAATGTTTTAAATTTAATATAAAATTTTTGGTATCACTTCACTAACTTGTTTTAATACTAACTTCTACTTCATTGTAAATATATTAAATGCGGCAGTCCTTACCAATATCAGTCTTAATGAATTTCCTACATGAATTCCTTTTCTCCTACATGTCCCTTTTCTTTATCATACATTTTCATGCGTGTCTTTTTTTTTTTATATACACATTTTCAGAAGATATTCAATTACATACTCTTCATCAGATTTATTAGTAATTTTAATTATTATTAATAATTGAACATGTATTTAATAGTATAAACCTGTTTAAAATTTGAAGTACCCTTTTAAAATGTATTTATTTTGAAACTATTTTAGAATAAATAATAAACCTTTATAAAATTCTAGAAAAAAATAAATTTTTTAAAAATTAATTTTGGTATTTTTATACTTTATTTGCGGAAATACAATTAAAAATAGGTTTATTCCTCCTTCTATATTACAGAAACAGCTTTTTGAATAGCAAAACAACTAAGTTTAACATATAGCAAACAGCAGCTGACTCTATTCTGACATCTACAGAACCAGGTAATTGTTGTCTGGTTACAGAGTGTTCAAACAACAGTTAAATAGAAAAATATATATTGTATTGAACTATACACTGAAGTGACAAAAGTCATGGGATAGCAATATGCAAATTTTCAGATGGCAGTAGCATCGCGTAGAACAGGTATAAATTCGCAGAGCTTTCATTTCTGTTCAAGTTATTCATGTGAAGAGGTTTTGACGTGATGAGGACCGCACGAAGGGAATTAACAGACTTTGAACGCGGAATGTTAGTTGGAGCTAGACGCATGGGTCATGCCATTTCGGAAATCGTTAGGGAATTCAACATTCCCAGATCCACTGTGTCAAGAGTGTGCCGAGAGTATGAAATTTCAGGCATAACATCCCACCATGGACAGCGCAGTGGTCGACCGCCTGCACTTAACGACCGAGACCGGCGACGTCTGCAAAGAGTCGTAAATTCTAACAGACAAGCAACACTGCGTCAAATAACCGCAGAAATCAATGTGGGACGTACAAGGGACTTGTCTGTTAGAACTGTGCGGAGAAATTTGGCTTTCTTGGGCTATTCCAGCAGAAGACCGACTCGAGTGCCTTCACTGACAGAACGGCATCGCTTGCAGCGACTCTCGTGGGCACGTGAGCATATCGGTTGGTCCCTAGATGAATGGAAAACCGTGGCCTGGTCCGATGAGTCACGATTTCAGTTGGTAAGAGCTAATGGTAGGGTTCGAGTGTGGCGCAGACCCCACGAAGCCATGGACCCAAACTGTCAGCAAGGCACTGTTCAAGCTGGTGGTGGCTCCGTAATGGTGTGGGCTGTTTTTTCATGGCATGGACTTGGTCCTCTGGTGCGACTGGACCGAACATTGACTGGAAATTCTTATGTTCAGCTACTTGTAGATCACTTGCAGCCATTCATGGACTTCATGTACCCAAACAACGATGGGCTTTTTATGGATGACAATGCGCCATGTCACCGGGCCACAACTGTTCGCGATTGGTTTGAAGAACATTCTGGACAATTCCAACGAATGATCTGGCCACCTAGATCGCCCGACATGAATCCCATCGTGCATTTATGGGACATCATCGAGAGGTCTGTTCGTGCCCAAAATCCTGCACCATCAACGCTTTCCCAATTATGGACGTCTATCGAGACAGCATGGCTCAATATTCCTGCAGAAGACTTCCAACGACTTGTTGAGTCCATGCCACGTCGAGTTGCTGCACTTCGCCGGGCGAAAGGAGGGCCGACACGATATTAAGAGGTATCCCATGACTTTTGTCACTTCAGAGTATACAAACTTTTAATGAAAACTCAGACAAAAATACAAAATAGATACTATGTATGTACATTTCATAACATAATAAAATTTTGAGCGATAGCAAGTTGGAAAGGAAATTTATATACTGAGGGTCAAAATAAGAAGTGGCATAAGATGCAAAGTGAGAGAAAGCATTCAAGAATAACTCGTCACCAAGTCAGATATTCCAACATCTGCACTGAACCGATGGGGAGGGGTATTGAACTGACAAGTGTCGAATAAGAGAGGGTGGTGTAATGCAATTCTCTATTGTAAAATTTTTTGTATTTTATCTTTAAGTGAGGAAGAAATATTTCTGATAATATTGAAAAAGGGACAACTATATCTTAAGACTGTTGGAAAGGTTATAGAAGTGTGAAAAACACAAAATGCTATTTTACACATATCCATGGCTAATTATCTCTATGAGCCCATGCATCCAGCCAACACTGTACATACACAAGATATTGAAAGGTCATGGGGATCAATTAAATGGAAAATCAGAAACACTA